>JAVFBW010162270.1:0-11581 GCA_034783835.1 Mopalia ciliata
CTGCCTTTGGTGGCATGTGGAGAACTTGCAAAAGTGCTTATTATAGTATTTTGTTTTCTAACAAAAAACTTAAACTTATAAATGTAGCCTTAATTGCAGTTCTTCCAGTTCTTCCTTGATTTTTTGTCAACTGACTGAGCATTTGCTCATTTCTGATTTTGGGGTTTGCCAAGTTCTGACTTGGCATTTCTGTGTTTCTTACTCAGCATTTGCTCAGTTCTGACTTGGCATTTGCTCAGGTCTGGCATTTGCTCAGGTCTGAGTGGGCATTTGCTCATTTTTGATTTGGGGTTTGCTGAGTTCTTACTTGACATTTTTCATTTCTGACCTCGGGTTTGTTCAGTTCTGACTTGGCATTTGCTTGTTTCTTACTTGGCATTTGCTCAGGTCTGACATGGCATTTGCTTGTTTCTTACTTGGCATTTGCTCAGGTCTGATATGGCATTTGCTCAGTTTTGACCTGGCATTTGTTCAGGTCTGACTTGGCATTTGCTAAAATCTGACTTGGCATTTGCTCAGGTCTGACATGGCATTCGCTCAGATCTGTCATGGCATTTGCTCAGGTCAATTTTGGTGGTTGCTCAAATCTGTCATGGCATTTGCTCAGGTCTGTCATGGCATTTGCTCAGGTCAATTTTGTTGTTTGCTCAGGTCTGTCTTGTTCTTTCAGTTTAATGTCATTAGAGCTGAGGCGCTTCCCTTCAATTTCTATTAAGGAAAATCAGAAAGGCTACCTGAATGTATGAGCTTTCTAAAATTAAAAATGTCCACAGTTTGTTCATAAATACAAATGAATATTAATATATACCGAATATCAAAAAGTACAATAATTATACAATATTAAAGTCACATCATTTTTGTAAATACATGTGTGGGCTGCATTTGTTATTTATGAACCATTGCTTTAACAACACAGCAAATGTTTTTGTTATCTTTTAGTTTGGTTGAATCATCAATTAACCTAGGCGGATATCAGTATAATAGAATAATCTAGCTTCATTAATTATGTAACTATAGTCCACACCAAAGGAACAAATGTGTTTATTTGACTGATTTTTTATTATGTGATCAATGCTATTTTTATTACACCAGTGCATTATCAAAGACATCTTGGGACTTCAGCTTGATTTGATTACAGCTTGTATTTGTCAATTTTAGCTAAACATGTTAAATCTAGAGGTTCTGTGTTGAAGAATGTTAAAGGGTTTGGAATATTTCTAGTTTAAATATTGGATCATGATCTGATCAAAAGAAGTTCTTTTTTCATGGCTTCTTGATCACAGGTTTTCATTGGCTCACATGCAATACCATCCGACATGGATGTCTCGTTTTTCAAATCTAATCAAACACGTTTGAGTTATTGCCCACCTGGGACTGTCATACTAACAGTGTTATGATGTTATCAGAATTTAACTTTTGAGCAAATTAATTATTGTTTGTGATACTTAACTTTGATGTCCACTGAACATGTTCAACTTGGCTGAATCAGTGGGTACCTTCCAGAGAGGGCACCAGCATTGACTTTCCATGATAATGAATTTAGACCATTTTCACAGAAATAGTTCCCATTGATTCTATTAACTATGATTCATGTAAAGTTTTTCATGTTATACATACTTTTACACTTACTGAATCAGTTTCATACCCCAACTTTTGGGTTTCGATTCTACAGCCCTTTGGCTAAGGGCCCGTGGCTTATTGGCTAGCGATTCTTTTTACAAATCCTACTTCGATGTACTGTTCATGGAATTGACTTCACCTGTCTACCATCAGGTATTACGTATATGGGTGACAGGTACACAATAATCCTTTGACAATCAAGGGGGTGGTTTTAAGGTTTCTCATCTATTTTCCTCCGTAATAAGACAATGAACAGTGTGAGTGGACAATCCGCCCCTTCAGTAAGATGTTAAACCCCAATCAAAAAAACAAAAAAAATAAACCTTTGACATGGTAGTTTATTTGGAATGTAGCTATGATGTCTTTGCCTAGAACTGGAGGAAGATTAACTTTTCAAACTGGCAAAATACTTCACATTGTACGGTAGTGTCATTAACTTGGACTAGACCACCATCCTATATACTAGTGTAAGAGTCTTTAAGCATGGCGTTATTTGACATTATTGAAACAAACTAGATGTTGAAATCCCCATATAATTTGCTTACTTCTCTATGTGAAAAAAGCTTTATCATGCTATTAGCATAGGGCAGCTCACTGGTGAACACCAGCCAAAATACCATAACTATATGGAGCTATTTCTAATGCAATTTTTGTTCTCACCTTTTTCGGGCCTGTGTTGTTGGAATGAATGTACTGTCACAGCTTGGTCTCCCCACAGTTAACCAAACTCATTTTAGGGTGACCTATTTATAGGTTTACCAAATCTTTGAAAAACGTTTTCGTAAATAGCATTAAACAGCTGATTTTGAAAAAAATAGTCATTCAGACATCAGACGGACCACTATGTAATAATAAAGTACATTTGCAATGTCCTTCGTAAATGTTCATTTATGTTTAAAAATAAGCAAACATGGCAGAGAAGTAAAAAATTTAAATGATAGCTATTTTTTTTTTTTTAAATTTAGATGACCAATGTCTAGGTTTATCATAAAACAATACAACACAGGCCTGCATTTAATTACCAAGCTTTACAAGTATAGGATATACGGTCGTTTGCTATGCGTTCAGTGTGAGAGGGATGCCATGTTGTATGGCCCTTCAGAGCTTAAGCTAACAAGAAGGTGCATAGTGATCAGCTGCCTACCTTTATATGACGTCAAAGGGGGAATAGGCTCACAGTCCAATACTCAGATCTTCTGTACTTGAAGGGGTAAAAGTCCAGTTTATGCATGATTTAATCCTCTATTGCCTACTTGCCTTGATTCAGTTGATATTTTTATATCTTAAGAATTCCTCATGGTAGAATGAATATAAGACATATTATAGTTTCTTTACCGTTGAAGTAAATATTGTTGGTTTGCTGAAACTTAAACCCAAACTTTAATTTTTAGCTGTCCATCCCTTTAAATCATTAAGAAAATATTCATTAACTTGTATTATGCTCGGAAATTTTAAGTTCGTTTACAGATAAGTACATTTTGGAAACTAATTCAAGAGTCTTATTATAAAACCATAGAGTTTAATGTGTAGATTTCTGTGGTGTTATTAAACAAGCTAGAGTACACATCTCCCTTTCATTATTCCTCAGAGGTTTTCTCAATATTTAATGTTACCATCCAATGCCACATAAGACTGTCTGGAATGTCCAGTTTACAGAGTACCAACAATGTGGATTGAATAACAATAGAGACTATGTCTATATAAAGATCAATTCCTTGTGACAATAAATCAATACATGAATTGGAACAGAGCAATTTATGATCAATCCTGGAAGTACACCTTATTATCTGTATGAAACAGTATTTGATATGTCTTTCCGGGCTTCCAGACATTACTCCTCCTTTACTTGCATAAACTATAGTTTAAAAGGGATTCTGTGATATTAAACAGGTGCTTGGTAGGACCTTTTTCGTGTCCTGCTGCTCTCTGAACTAAGCCCAACATCAAGGCCAATTTTTTGTTGTATCTTTTATATTGTTTGGTGATTTGCATCCTGCAATTGTGTTGTATGTCAGTAAGGTGAGGGAAAGTTTAGGTCTCACATTCATCATGTATGCTTTCATATGTGAAGGTATATACACTTTAAATACAACTCAAAATGGGCTGGCAGTTGGAAAACAAACCATTGAGACGGTTGAAGATAGTATCACTGAACACGACAACTGTACAGTTTCTATGAGGGTAGGATACATTTGATCATACTGTATAAAGCCCCTATAAACACTCTTTTGATACCATGTAGTGAATTATTATTCATTCAATGTTATTCTTTTTGCAATTCGTTTATTGAAAGTTCCTTACAGTATTTCCAAAAAATAATTACTAATTTATAGATGCTGTCAACTGTGAGCAATTAGTTATAACAATAGTTTTGTCTCGCCACATTGTCTTTGTGAGACTGAGATGACATAATCCTACTTCCATGTACCGTTTACTGGATCCAGTCTTGTCTTGTCAACCATCAGGTGTCTGGGTGAGTCACATGATTTTGCTCTGGCATGTTCGGGGGGTGGTTCTTACGTGGCTTCCTTCTGGTTTTCCACAATTATTAGGCAAGGAACAGTGTAAAATACCCTCGAGTTAAATCCCAAGTAAACATATTCCTGTTATTTACTGAAGACAATCCCAATATCTTCCTGTGATTCACTGAAGACAATCTCAACATATTCCTGTTATTTACTGAAGACAATCCCAATATCTTCCTGTGATTTACTGAAGATAATCCCAATATCTTCCGGTGATTTACTGAAGATAATCCCAATATCTTCCTGTTATTTACTGAAGACAATCCCAATATCTTACTGAAGACAATCCCAATATCTCCCTGTGATTTACTGAAGACAATCTCAATATCTTCCTGTGATATACTGAAGATAATCCCAATATCTTCCTGTTATTCACTGAAGACGATCACAATATCTTCCTGTGATTTGCTGAAGACAATCCCAACATCTCCATGTGATTTACTGAAGACAATCTCAACATATTCGTGTTATTTACTGAAGACAATCCCAATATCTTCCTGTGATATACTGAAGATAATCCCAATATCCTCCTGTTATTTGCTGAAGACAATCCCACATCTCCATGTGATTTACTGAAAACAATCCCACATCTTCCTGTGATTTGCTGAAGACAATCCCATTATCTTCCTGTGATATACTGAAGATAATCCCAATATCTTCCTGTTATTCACTGAAGACGATCCCAATATATTCCTGTGATTTGCTGAAGACAATCCCACATCTCAATGTGATTTACTGAAGACAATCCCACATCTTCCTGTGATTTGCTGAAGACAATCCCACATCTTCATGTGATTTACTGAAGACAATCATTATATCTTCCTTTTTTTTCTGAAGACAATCCTTATTATGTTCCTGTGTTTTTCTGAAGACAATGCCTCATACACTGAAGGTTCATGAAAGGTCACTGTGTCAATTGCCCAATAAAATACACATTACAAAACTGTAAGTGTGTGAATATTCATTACCAAGTTACTTTGTAAGAAGTCTTTGTGATTAGGCATTCAAGGATTTGATCAAATCTATATTTATAAATATATATTTCTTATATGTCAACACATTATAGAATGGTGCAATCGCTCATACAAATAAACCTAAAAACACATTACTATTGAGCTAGGTAGGTCTGGGTTTATTCAGAGTGGTTTCTTTGCATGATATAACATCTATAACATATGTTCTCTTACTCTCTTAACTAAACGAACAAATTTATGACTCTTTGTTATCCTACTGATATATGCACTTAACTATTAAAGTCATTGACATAATTTCAATAGTAGCCATTTTATAGATAAAATTTGAGTTTTTTTAAGTGTTATGAGGTATTCTTTTACACTACATTTAAAATGATGATACATGTATCTGATGTTAATAGAGGAAGTATTAAGTTTCATTATGTCCAGAATTGACTTGGCCATGTCCCCATGTGATAATCAAGCTTTGACAGTCTCTGCTTAAACAGCCTGATTTGTTATGTTAGCTCAGTTTCACGTACCAGTTTTATTAAACAACAGATAAGTTAAAAGGTTGGTAGATTATTTCATCGGCTTTCTCTTTTGATAAACACATTTTTCACTTTTTTATTACATAATAATTGAATAAATGGAATATTATGCGCTAAGATGTTTTTTTATGATGGAAATGAATTTTCACAGCAGCTCCATTAAGGAATAATCAGCTCTGATGAGTGTTATTAATCCTCACTTTAAATTCATCTAAAAAGTTAGATAACTTGAAGCATATCATTCAATAAATAGAAATAAGTACATGTTTAGTCTTTTATTTATTTCAGTTAGGCAGCTGATGTGCTTGATAGCTTGGTAAACATATTAAAGAAATCTAGGCATATGTCTTAATCATGCTTTATAGCATACCTGTATGGTCGTTTTTCATTGAGCTGCCAATTATTTGTAAGGAGATAGAATGGTGGTGATTTATTACTGTAATCTCCACAAGTGTTATTATTGGTCAGTTTTATGGAGATTGACTTATTTGACCGTAGTCTGGTTTCCGTGGCAACCATATTGAGATTGAAGGAATGTCTTCACTTGTGTATCTTAAGAGGGGTATCCAATTTCATCACGGCTTGGTTATGTTTCAATTTGTTTCCAATTTATCAAAAAGATTTGTTTATAAAATTGGATTTCTGTTGACAAATGAGATATATACACCTTGGCAATCTTTATGTAATTTACCTATTCAAGCGAATAAACAATGGAACAAACTACTTGTAAATTAATTTGATAAAATTAATCAATTAGAAATCAATCACCTGTGAATTCCTCAATTAAGATTGGCGGTTCTTCTCTTGTAGATTTATATGTCTCTATTGAAGACACCAGGCTGTTTAAATGTGATTGTGGTAATATTAAATCAGATTTCCCTTAATGGAATCAATCACTAGTAATCTAACTGTAATCCATCTCTTTATCAATCTGATATGTGGATGTCAGGCGATCAATCATTGGAGGACCTTGTTAATGTGCTGTCATTCTGGTCGGTTGGAATCACACCACCCATTCTCTGGCAGCTGATCTACCCATTCACCACTCTCCCATCCCTCCATTGTCCTCGCACTATAGTTTCCATTACGGTTTGCCCACATTCTCACATAAAATTCAAACAGTTTCTATGAAAACAGAGTAATTAATTGTTAGTTCTGGTCCACGTCCTCAGATTGCTTTTCAAAAGCAGTATGGTTTATGTTTCAAATAGCCATAGTGGCTCTGATCGGTTTCCTTCGCCTTTTACATTTATCAAAATTTATCATCGTGCTATGTCATCAAAGATCTGGTGATTCACTTTCATTATTAAATTCCCTTCCAATTTGTTTCTCTTCTTCATATGATAATGTTTTTAGGTCACTCTCAAGGTCACTCAAGTATCATCACAATTCCAGTAAAATGTTCAACATTAGCAAAGCAGTGGATTCATACAAGAAATGTCTATATACCAATTCTTGCCTCAGAAGAGGAAACCAAACAGAAAGTTTGAGATAGAGAAGCTTGTTGGACTCTTTAAACATTGTGTCCACAGTGTTTCCAGTGGGAACCAGGTCAAGGGTCTAGAAAGACACAATTCCTTTTGTATTCCAATTTAACCAACCTAGTACCCTGTTTAATAGTCTCCTTTTATAGGAATATCACAGTTTTGTACCTAACAAGTCTACATTTATCTCACAAAGACATATTTAAGCACACAAGAGCAAAAGAAGTTTAAGGGACTTCTACTTGTTAGGGCAAACTGTATCAGAAAACTTGTGACTATCATTTATCCTTAGCGAGTATATTTATTGGTTAATTTCTAATTCTTTGGAATGCCAGTTTGCAGTTGGTCTATTCTAAACCCATGCCAAATATCTTGTTTGCTACAAATTGATAAAATACTTTTCAATGTGAGTATCAATCTCTTCAAGTGTGTTTAGAATATCAGATTTAGATAATTCATCAGTTTATATTTTATTGACATCCCTGTGCCTTTGTGACTAGTTATAAAAAAATATACATTCTAGCTGATAGAATAATAAACAAAAGTAGTTATCCAAATATATGCCACATGTTCTTAGTTATGTAGCATCTTTTGCTAGATGGAAGATTATTGCTATATATAGTTTCAGTGATTGTTACTGAGATCTTGTATTGCTGATATTTGTTTGTCATTGTGCATAGGTTGCTTGATGACTACAAAGATCTGATGTTTGGTTATCATTGTGCATAGGTTGCTTGATGATTACCAAGATCTGATATTTTGTTGTCATTGTGCATATGTTACTTCATGATTACCAAGATCTGATATTTGGTTGTCATTGTGCATAGGTTGTTTGGTGATTACCAAGGTCTTAAATTTGGTTGTCATTGTGCAATGGTTGCTTGGTGATTACCAAGATCTGATATTTGGTTATCAACATGTATAGGTTGCTTGATGATTACCAAGATCTGATATTTGGTTATCACTGTGCATAGGTTGCTTAATGATAACCAAGATCTGATATTTGGTTATGATTGTGAATATGTTTCTTGGTGATTACCAAGATCTGATATTTGGTTATCATTGTGCATATGTTGCTTGATGATTACCAAGATCTGATATTTGGTTATCATTGTGCATATGTTGCTTGATGATTACCAAGATCTGGTGTCTGAGTGTAGTGTTACTGCTGTTGCATATATTGCTAGATGGATAATTACTGCAATATCTGAATGTTATGTGGCATAGGTTGACAGGTGGTTGCTGGTTGTAAGGAGGCCTGTTTCTAAAGGCAATTGTGCAATTTCATAAACCACAATAATTTGCAAATGTGTATTTAAAAATAGAACCTCATGATTCATCAGCTCGAAACATAAACCAATTTGACATTAGCTATAACTATGTTACGTAAACTGTGATCATAAAGGACAGGGTAATCTTTTACTCATGTCAGTGTCTATAAGGGGAATAAAAAGAATAACCAAATAATCAGGACTTTTTTTTTTTCAATCCTACATACTATACTGTACATACTTGCATATTGATGATTTGGGGATATTTAACTATAAAGTCACATACGAATCTAGATGATAGTTGGGATGTTCATTACTTATGGCACAAACATTTGGCCTTTTGAGCAGAACTTCTAAATTGGACAATTTAAAAGGAAAGCCTTCTTTGATAAGGACTTGATTTGAAACGTTGTCTGTTTAGATTTGAATACAGTTTTAACGGACTATCATTTGGGACATACATGTAAAGGATTGTAAAATGGATTAGTTTACCATGCTTGGGCTGCTAAAAACATGTTCTCATTCATTAAAGTCAGATTTATTTTGGAGTCCAGTTGAAATGCCTTTGATCCACTTTGGTTCCACTGCAATTTTGTTAATGGTTGAGCTTTTTACAATAAATCCCAAATTGCTTGTCACTTTTTTGGGCCAATTCAGTGCAGTATTTTAAACTTAAACAGGCTGATGTGCTGCTGAACTTTCTGTTGCTGAAATACTGAACCATTGATGGTTTTTCCCAATATTTTATATACTGAATTAATCTCGTCAAATCTGTGTTCATTTTACAGAGTGTTTTCATTTTGGAATGAGTTATTGATTCATCTTTATACTTGATGTAAATTGTCAAAATATGGTGTCGATTGCAATTTCGTTTCGCTCCCTTTAATCTGAGACACACGTATAGAAGCTTCTCAAATACTACAGCATTTTACCTTCTATAACTAGTTTGTAGTCTATATAAGTAAAAATGCAACTCGTTTATTTCTTTACATTCACAGGTATATAAAATCTGCCAAAAAATATCAATTTGAAATTAGCAGTCCAGGAGTTAATCAAATGTTGACATCTTGAAGTGGCATTTATAAGCTCTAAAAATTTGCTTACAAATATTAGTCTTAACACCATGTGCTTAAACTGAAGGTTGTTGTCAATGTCAAATCATATGTTTTTAACAAATTTCAGAACAGATAAAAATTTGAAAGCCAGAATCTTTGTTTCAATCATTATTGCCACCAGTTGATGGTGGTAATGCATGCTAAGGCTTTCAATTCATACTCCAGTAATAAAGTTACTAACAGATACAAAAATAAACTCAATTATGGAGTGATTTGATGAAACTTAATAAATGACAAGTATGTATTGTTGTCACCACCTCTATATAAAGAAGGATTTTATAACCCTCTTTGCAAATGCTATACCTGACGATGAAGTAAGTTGTACTTCGAAAGCTTGTAGCAATGTACATAATGTACAAAGTCACATTACTTGTCATTTCTTTATTAAGATACATAAAGTTTTGGTGTTTTTGTTCCTGTATGATGAAATCGAATTTGACACATTATTGATCTTTGCAGTCTCACCTATGTATGTCCTCTGGCTAAGGACAGATTGTTTAGGGAGTATCAATACTGTATTAGTAAGCACTGGTAGAGGATTAACTTTCCAACGTTCTCAAAACACTTAACAATTTATGGTTGTCCTGGTGTCAATAATTGTTAGAATACACCGCCGTCACATAAGTGAAATACCCTTGGACATGTTATAAAACACCAATTGAGGAATCAGTCAACGAATCAAACAACCAATCAATCAATCAATCAATCAATCAATCAATCTTACATATGTACTTGTATTAAACTGAATGCATCTAGTTTTTCGCCTTTTTTAACACCAATGAAGGTTTGTGGCCATAGATCAGTGGGTAACATGTCAGCATGTCAGCCTTAGGGCAGTTATGAAGTATCCTTTCAAGTTATCACTCCGTTTGAGTAAGACAGGTTGAGGAGTGGGCATTGGTCATATAAGTAAAATATCATGCAGTAAACATAATAAACAGCAATTACATCATTCAATAATAACCAGGCTACAGGGCACACCATCATATGCAGGATATATTTTTTTCATAAATAAAGAGAGAAAGATTTGCTTGCCTTAACCAGGATTCGATCCCGGGACCTTTGGGTCACAGGCTCAACACTCTACCAACTGAGCTACATGTACATATATAGGGAGGAATTTAAAACAACAACCAATCAACCAACCAAGTAAAACAACAAGTAACTTATTAGTTATCTGAACTGATTAAGTGCAACAAAAAAATTAAGCAAATGTGATATCTTTCTAAAATCTGTTTCAGGAAGATATTGATGAAATGTTTGGTTAATTAAGAATAAATCATGCTGAAACGAATGGCTCAATTGAAGATATGCTTCATATAACCCAAACTATATTGTTCCTGGAGTTAGGCTTTGGGCTATAAAATAGTTTGAAAGGCTGAGAATATTAGAACTGTTTTAAGAGAATTCTCCACATAATCAGAATATTTTTTGCTGGTTGCTTTCTTTGTCTTGGCTTTTATGATACCTGAAGGGGCTGTGTGTCACTAGCTACCTCTCAGCTTTATTACTTCACCAGATTTTTGTCTTTGGTCAGGATCTTGCCCACAGGGAAACATGGCTATGGGCTCTTTGAAGTCCCAGGAAGTTCTGAATTATGTCCTAAATCTTTTTTCTGTTATTTTGACAATATAGCCTACAATGCCTACATAGAAATATTCTTGGAAAAAATAGAACAGTCCAAATTGGCATGTCCTGCCTGAAGGCCAGTCTTTTATGTTTAATATTAGAAAAATATCATTACATGTAAAGCATTCATTAATCTATTTCAAAGATGTTTTCTTGACAAACAAGAATATGTGAATATATAAGTCTTTCAGTTTTAATTATCATTTTTCTGTGTAATAAACACAAACATTATTAATTGTTTACTGTTAATTATTTATATATAGCTGAAAGATCTGTGATGTTAAATTCCATTTAAATAGCACTTTTGTTATTCACTTTGAACTGTTATGCATATAAGGCATTGGTTTCTGTTATGACGTTACATGTGCAGGACCTGAACCAGGGTAAAAGTTTGGGCACCCATTATGTTACGATCAATCTGAAGCACAATTTC
>JAVFBW010162281.1:0-11581 GCA_034783835.1 Mopalia ciliata
TGAGTTGTGAGGAAAAGTGTTAGAATGAAACGAGGGAGCTATTAGAGTGGGCACTCCCCTGTGAGCATAGACACTGGCGCTTGGTGGACCGCGGAGTTTCCTCTACAGTCCTAAAAGCCCTGTAACTGATCTAAATTTTGACGCATATTGTGTCAATATAGCGATAGTTTGAGGTTTGCACAACCAAACTGAACTCTCCACCCCCTGGGATTTTCCTGCATATATAACAGCTGATTTTTGACAATATCTCCTCAAGTTTCGGACAGCTAAAACCTCAGCGTTACTCCGAAACGAGCGTTGAGGGAATAGCTAATCCAAACAGCCATCATTGTCATTTTAGTGAGATACCCCAAGCTGTAGTTCAAACTAACCATCACTTTGACACTATACAAATCAGAAGTTCTCCTCTTTTTTTATGCTTCCGTTCAATTTAATTTCATTGAAATCAGGATGAAACGAACAATTTTTTTTGCCTCAAGCTGTATTAGCCTGAAAAACAAGCCATCTATATTGATCAAGAATTTCAGAGTTGTATTTCCATACAAAACATTTCTACTGATTTGATCATTTTTCAAATGGTTAAGTGTGATGCCTTGTCAAAACTCCCTGCTGTCCTAACACATTTATTTGGAAGAAAAACGTACATCAATGTTCATTAATGGTGGCCTGTATTTAAGAAATCACTCCCAGCAGAACTGCTTTATCAAGCAAATACATTTCAAAAGCTGTTGGCAAACTCTGTTGAAAAACCAGATGACTTTGTTTTAGACTATGTTTCAAATTGTTATTATGTGGAGAGAACAAAGTTAAAACGAAGTTCTTACCTCAAATCTGGAGTTTGGAATGCCCTCTATTTCCACAGGTGAATCTCTACCACTTCTACTGGTACATGGGGACAAGGGACCCTGGAAAGCAAACAAGAAGCTATTCTTAAAATTTCCACAACAAAAAAAATGAAAAAAACAAATTTAATAGTTTTATGTAATATTTAACGTAATTTCTCTCATATGTGTGTTAGCCCTATGACTGCAGCAGAACATTTGATGATGAAATCAGATTTTTATTAAAACTTTTTTGTGTCTGTGATGACAACAAAAGAATACGACGAAGGAATTAGCCCTACATGTATATATTGTGTCTTCAGCAAGCGTATGGATAGCCGACCTGTTTAAAAGGTGTAAAAAATTCTTTATTTCATTCAAATAGGCACAGGAGGGTTAATAAATACTCAAAACAGAACGCAACGTAAAGTTTGACAAATATATGTACATGCAACACCAAAACTAAGCATTAATCCTTTTTTTCAGCTTGAAAACAGTTCAATTATTACATGTGTGCTTATAAACCACTTTCATAATTTAATCTCATTCAATAAAAACATTAATATTAATAATTGTCGAAGAGTACCTTTCTGCCTTGAGTGGTGTAATCTCTAGACAATTTCCGACCATTTCTGAAGATAAAAAACAAGAGATATTCAGTTAGTTTCTGAAATCTAGTGCAAGAATAAAACAAAAAGAAACGTTGATAGAGAAAGTGAGAAAAAAATTCAACATTTGTTTTTTAAATGAATATTATATTGATTAAATGATTAATGTTTTAAGGGTATTTCACACTGTGTATTCCAACAATAATTTACACTAGCACAACTATAAAATGTGAATTGTTAAGATACTGTTGGAAATGGAATCTTCCTCCTGTGGAGACAGCAATGCTAACTGATTGTAGCAAGAGAGAGCAGAAAGAATATACATATTTTTTTTACACAAATATCATTTCTGATAATAAACCACTGAATTTTACAGTGTAAGTTTATTGATTAAAACAAGTTTTAAAAACAAACTACACATATACATGCAGGTGGAAGTAATTTATCATTTTAATTCAAATGATCAAGGTTAAATCCAGTGTTCCAGGATATCGACTTTATAATTCAATGTCTCTCTTGACGTTTAATTAAACAGGACAACTGACACAGACTTTAAAACTTCTTTCAAATTTCTGGTAATGTATGGGAATATTTGTTGAGTATTTGAGAACAGCTTGGCCACAGAACTTGTCAGCACATTTTTCTAGCCAGGCGACAAGGGAACTAGTGACATACAACTAAGAGACTAGGACTCCCAATAGATTTATGAACTGTTCACTTTAAGAAGAGCCTGTTTTTTAAACAAAATCAGGGGTTTTATTTTCTTTAGAAGCAAAACTAATCTACTGCAAACGTTTGTGGACAATGGGACAGTTCAAGATCTGTCATTGAGTATAGTGCCCATGAGTTGATTTATAGCGCCAGTGAATGACACAGACAAAAAGCCAAAGTCTCTCTCAATTGAGTAGGTTCCTTTTGACAACCCTTCACTTTACTTCATAGCTTGTAGTCTACAGGACCACCAACCAGGGGCAAATCAAAGACTTATAATCAGTCACAGGTGAAAACGAAACTATTTACATTTCAATAAAAAAGGACACTGTATTACTTAACACACTTTGCCAGTCTTTCAAACATTGAAAGCACAAGTCCTTTTACATTGTCAAAAAGCGGCACTGCGGAAAATTCAACTTTTGACAAATATTTTCAAAGTATATTCCTGAACAGCTGTAAAGGACTTGATAAAAAAAAGTGCATCACAAAACAAGAAACTTTTTTGTCAAGCTGTTTAGCGCAGATTTATATTCTGTTAATTGTCAAGTTAAGCAATAAACTCCACCCTTCTACAGAAGTTCTCAAATCTAACTTTAACCATGTAGTTAAACCCAGTGTCTAAAATTCATTTAAATTATTTTATGAGTTTTTAATGGATTTGAACTGAACATATACCATACATATATGTATTTTTGTTACCAGATCTTTTGAATTTTATAACCAAACCATTTTACTAAACATTTTAAAATGACTGATCAAGTGATAAAGAAATTTCAGTGGCTTATAACTTTTTTTTACTTTAGAACTACAAAGAAAGTGAAATATGTAAAGCTTCAAAAAGATTTGCTCACTACAGAGCGAGAAACACAGTTATCATACAACAGTTCATTCACAAATCTGAGTATGGGGTTTAATGACCGCCAAATACATAAATTTCATTGTTGGATACATAGATTGTACGGTATCTGTTTCACTCTGTCCGTTTGGGTTCTCATCATGAAGTCTTATGGAAATCCTAATATATCCCTAATAAGGTTGTTAAAAACTGAAATATATAATTTCTCAGGGTAGTGAGATTAGTTTATTCTAATCAAGAAGACTTCAAACTAGTCCTTACAATAATTTTCAAATATTAATACTATTTTAAAAATTATTTTGAAATGTTCTATAAAACATATTAGAATAAAGTTTGTTTGTTGAAATAGCCATTTTGACCATATATTATTTGACTCAAAGAATGGTGTGCCAGTAAAACTGTTGAGGGAAATAATTCTTACTGTAACATACAGCAAAGGAAAAATACAAAACTATTACAGCTTACAAAACATGCAGAATAAGAAAGCATGAAAGTGATAAAAAAAAAAATAAAAAAAACGGTAGATGCCACTCCAGATTATTAATTGTTGTTGTTTTTATGTAAGACAACTTCAGTGCAAATGAAGCTCCTGACAACCATTCTTGAGGAGAACACAATGTTCATTTCAAAGCTCCACAGTTGCACTACCTGTACTATAGTTGTAGCCTGTGGTTTTAGTTGTTAGTTTGGTTGAAGTGTGATGCCATACTTCAGGTTATTTCATTCATATGACTGTGTCCGCCTAATGGGTAAAATGAAACCACCATCAACATAGACAAAGACAGGACAGGGCAAGAAAAAGGGGACAGGACAGGGGCATAACAGAGGTGAGTTACTCAAATGACTATGAGAGCCCTGAACGAAACCAGTCTCAGCAGAAAATGAACATGACACAAATCAAAGACTTCAGAAGACAATGCCAAGGCATCAGAAAACATCTTGCTACCACCTGTTATCTGTTTTTTCATATTAACAGTTGCTGAGGATAACTTTGCTCCGATCTATGTTATATAACCTTAACAGACTGGTACCTGTTTGCTATACTAAACATTTCACAGATCCTGCTAAGGAAAACACATACATAATTAGTTAATGATGTCAATCCTCTGGGGTGAGCCACTATTTAGCTAAAAGGCTTTAAGAGATTTACACTAAGTAAGACCACAACAACAGCCAGGTAATTGGAATTAAGTAGGAGGATTTTGAGGGGTTTCTACGTTACTCGCCACTCATTTACAGCACCACTAATCACATTATACAAGCTAGAATTCTCTTTATTGACAAGTTTATCGGGAGTGTATGCAAGACTTATTAAATTATCTTCCCAATGGTGACAATGTAATTCACAGATTATCAATGTTTTATTCTATTGATTGGCCAATACTGAAGGCTCCTCTTCTCTCTCAACAGGACACAATCTCCCAGTAAAACTGCCACCGGCAATATTTCTATAGCAATTTATCCATCAATCCACCATAAATCCAGGAAACTTCTCTGACCGGTGTTCAAGTGGCAGTCAGATCAACAGACTAATTTTCCCTCCCCACACAAAGCCAGTGTGAATAGCATTCTTTCTTCCCTCCCCTGACTTCAACTCTTTTGTTTGCCAGGGTGTGAAAAACTAGTGACCTTAATGATAATGGATTAGGTTTGGTGAACTAACTCAACACTCTGACAAAGAACAGTCCCAACTGAAGAAACTAATTAACACAAGTTATCAGAGAGATTATCAGATTAACACCTCTAATAATGAAGATTAATAACAATATCTGCTTGACAAAGTGGACATTTTAGCCAAAAAGCAGCAATAATATGAAAGGCACATTTGTTTTTGAAACAGTATGGCAAACTGTAGACTTTCGTAGCTAAATGGAAAGAAAAAAAAAGTCATACGATGGAATATACAGATTTGTTTCATCCCATTTCATTACCTATTTTCCATATAAGCCATTGTCTATTATAATGTGTTAGTGGACTCACCTTGATATTTTATCTAATTTGTCCAGCTCCATGATATAGTGACTCTCTATTTCTCCAGTTCTTAGAGTTATACCACACACTGGACAACATGGTGTCTGTCCGTCTAATAGATTTCTCTTTCTTTGTCCTAAAAAAGCAACAAAAAACATACATAATTTTTAAATAGAAAAAAAAGTTGGAACTCTGATCTCTGGTTTACAGAGCCAGCCATGTAACTGACTGAGTCACAAACGCTAATAGTAGAATGACCATGAATTTACATCCAAGTAAAGGCTAATCTTTCTCTACTAGGACACACATATATTTTTAATGTACATGTAGACAAAGAAACCTTTGTTTATATTTGTACAAACAAATTTAAAAACACACCCTCAGTCCTACTACAGCATGTACTTGAAACATTTTGCTATTTATATCACCAGATATGTATGTAACATATTTGAGAACACCTGCATGGGAGAAATTGTAACATTCATAACATTCATTGTATTGTAACAAAGGTGAAATAACATGTATATACAATAACATAGGGTTCTTATTTGGCCAATTGGCATTATTATTATCTTCATATAAAATACTTTCCCAAAATTTGGAAAATGTTTGAAAAATTAATTACATGTAACCTTCTAGTTATAAGCCATTTAATATGATCTTTTTTACATAAAAATGTTATCATGTATGTATGAGTGAATTAAAGTCAATACAGCACACCTGTGTGAGATTTTGAGGACAAAAACTCGAAAGATTTATGTCGAGGTTAGGAGATTAGGTGCCTTAGTTAGTGGACGGCTAAAGCAACTTCCGTCTTTATTCGCTTTTTTTATAATATGTAATAAAGCTGTAGGCCTTCTTGTATGTATGCTGCTAAAGATATAAGTATATACACAAGTAAAACTAAGTGTGGCCTTAAGCAGCTTCCTATCCAAAATTGTTTCACACCTAGAAACATGTGATTTAACCAATCCAGCCGAATTAAGTTTAACAATTGGAGCACATCAAAAAGGTGAAATGTGGATGAAGATCGGACTTAGGAATGGATTTGTGACACCCGGTGCATCATGGGCGATCTGCCCGAACACAATTTTTTCATTCAGTCTTGAAAAAATTTTTGAACTAATTCTCAAGGGAGGGTTAGGGTAAGTTAGGGAAAAGGATGAGATCTGAAGGTTTGTTGATACCCATACTTTAGGCAGTTTCTTTAAAAAAAACAGGTCAAGGCACTCAGGTGAGGGAAAATAATGATGAAAAAGATTAAAATAAAAGGTGAGTATAAATTGTAATGAGATAGAAAATGATCAAGTTTCCTGCTCAAATTTGATCTCGTTTTTAAAGCATTTCCCTCAAGAATATTGGTAAAGATTAATCATTTAAATAAATTAGATGTGCAGTTGTTATTTAACTTAATCAACTTTCAAGCATACAAGGAAATAGGTTAATAGAAGAGAATTTCTCATAAACTTAAGCATACAAAATCATTTTTTTTTTTCAATGTGGAATATTTTTCTTATCTTTTTGTTTCGAAATCACATAATATTTTCTCCTTGGCATTGCATTGGTAGTTATAAAATACTTTGGTTGATTGATTGATTTGAGTTTTATGCTGTGCTTAAGGGTATTTCACTTGTATTTCCATAATGTCCTGTGCAAACAAACTGCCCTTTTTAAGCCAAAGGGCTTAAATATTTGGGGGTAAATTTGAATATTTTATTCAATTTTGTGCAGCTAGAGATAAATTTGGTAATTTTAGTGTACCATCTAGTCAAAAGGCAAGTAAATAAAGATGTTAAAGCTGGTAACATTTTATTTAAAGAGACATCAAGAGAAGTGTGGTTTTGTTTACAGTGAGTGCTCAGGCCTCTCCGGATATCATCAAAGTGTGAACTGGAGTGGATTGTAAGCGTGAAGTGTCAAAGTCATTTTAAACGGGCCAGGTATGCAAAGTTAAACATTCTGGCTTCGAACCCACATTCTTCGAATATAAGATGGAATTTTCAGGCTTATAATTAATCCAGCTCGTATTTGGCTGAAACAGTTTTTTCTCCGTAGCTTAGATCAGCAGGGATTTTCTCTCAAGTAAACAGGAATATTATCCAGCTTGGATGAATAACGGAATTCTGGTGTGTCGAGGGGTTAGGACGACTTGCTTAGCCTAGTCTGCGTCCCTGTGACAGGCGGTAAGTCCCCAGGATCAGCCCAGACAAGGGGAGAAAATCCTGCTTACATTTTCTGTCACCCTGAGCTGTCGAACAACTGATCCGAGACTAAACTCAGATTGAAGGAACTTTTTCCATCAACCTTTACTGACAATGCTTTGACAGGAGGACCAAGTGAAAATCAGGCTCTTCCTCGCTTTAAAAGCTCAGAGATCGCAGATTTTGGCACTTTGGTGACAAGAGGGGATATGTGGTGTTAATGCCCATTTGACCACTGTCCAGTTAACGGCCACCTCTATCAATGAATTTTATCTGGTTTACTTTAAATGGAAAGCTGCCTCAACCTTAAATTTTGTTTTACACATTTCTTAAACAAAAAATAGAATACTTTAAATTATATTTTATTTTATATGGCTACATTTTTTTATATATGTGTTTCCTAGATATGTGTTTGCTAGATAAATTATTTCGGACATGTGACGTTTACATCTACTAAATGACACTTGATTATCCATATCCTCTACATTCTATAAACTAACATGTAACTTCTATCCCATTGTGACAATGTTGTTCACTGTTTCACAGATATATTTATGGTAACATTTAAAAATCTTGATTTCAACAGAAGATAATGTGAAATATGTTTTCAACTAAATATGCAAATAATAAAAATGCATATACATGTAAGATAAGTTTTTTGTTCTGTGTACACAGACATGAGCATTAAAGAACTTTAAAGTAGGATGCATCTTATGTACAGTACTATTGTGCTTCTTAATTTATTTTGTTTTATTTATTCTAAGAAATCATTTTATTATTGTTTTTTTCTTGTCAAGTGTTCATTTTTGTTTGTTTTTATGGGTTTTATTTACTCATCTTATGTTAATCTCTATGTGTGTAGACAGTGTAGCATTAGCAGATGATTCAAATTATTAATTCAAAATTAAACGAAACTGCAGAACAATAATTTGATGCCATTTAATAGCTTTTTAAACTGAACTGACTTATTATTCACCTAAAAGAATAAATAGTTAACGCTAAAGTCCCAGTTTAATTTAAAAAGAATCACTAGTGTAACAAGACGTTCAGCTATAAAATTATAAATGCGCAACACTTCTTTGTGATTTTTTACATTCTAACATCAAAATCTCACACAACTCTCTTTTGTCAAATACAAAGATTGATTATTTTGTGTTTTAAGTGTAGGAAATGTCTTCTGTCCTTCACTAACAGAAAGCATGTCAGTCTAAATATTCGCAGTCCCACCTTCAACTGATAAAGAATAGGATCGCCCCATAACAATAGCTACAGATTAGCACTTTTAGTCCCTTAGCTGTCAGAAAATGGGAACAGTTAATAGAAAAGGGAGGACCAAATTTAGAAAGAGTTCACTGGAAGAAGTAATCAAATACTAGTTAATATTGTTAATTTCTAACTGCCTGTCACCGGCCTTAATACACAATAGCACAGGGTAACATCAACAATATCCTTGCAACGAAACAACAATAAACAAATTCTAATTTGTGTTTGTAACTTAGAATCACGCTTTGGGTTCCTGAGGTTTACTGGAGTTGAGTATAATGAACTAAAGTTGGAAATTGTATTTTTCAAAGGAGTTGTGGTCAGATTACCAAGAGGAAGGCAGAGCTGACAGCTTAATGTTCCTTTCATCTATTGTTGGTAGTGTTTAACGAAAACAGAATAAAGAAAGGTTTTTATTGGAGTATGTTAAAGTGTTGTCATCAAGCAATAAGGGTTGAATGTTCCTTATTATTATCAAAAAGGGCGGATTTCATCAAGCCATTTCTGTATATAGAATAAGTGTAAAAACCACTTCAAGTTTGATTTAAAAAAAATGTTTTTTTTTATCTCCATGTATCATTAAAATTATTGTCTTATCTACCTGTCCTCATGTGATAATAGAAATGTTGCTGATGTCTCCAGTCAGCATCACGGCATGGTAATGTTGTATTCACCCTTTTGACCAGACATTACATAGTATTTTATTTTCAATACTGAGTGGAAAGGTTTTGGTTGTCTCCCACACAGGTAGTTTGTCCCTGACAGGGAACACACACAATCAGCCCTAGAGATACACAAGAAGCCATTTGTGACACCCTGTTCTGTCAAATTTAATATGGTAAAGATAGGGGAACAGTAAAATGAGACACCATATTTCAGTAAAACTTAACATGGAAAAAAAATAGGGGAACAGTAAAATGAGACACCAGTTCTGTAAATTTTAACATGGAAAAGATATGAGAACAGTAAAAAGAGACACCCTGTTTCTGTCACATTTAACATGGGAAAGATAGGGAAACAGTCAACTGAGACACCATATTTCTGTAAAATTTAACATGGGTAGATAGGAATTTCTGTAAAAATAGTGGTTTGAGACACCCTTTTCTTAATTTCTATCTAATACTATGGTGTAAATGCATGCTGTAGCAGCTAGTTCCAAATTCTATGTATTCCTAAACTAAACAATGTTCTGTTAACTACAACACATTTACATTTAATAATAATGCTGTCAGAGTAGTGCAGGCTGCCTTCCCGCCACTTGGCTTGTGACTGTCTCAGGAATAGGCTGGTGGGAATGATCGTACAGAAGTCTGGATGAATCTATGGCGACAATAAGCCTCCCAGATGACGGAAGCTCATTCATATCGCTAGAATTGACACTTTAAAGCCCGTTAATAGATCACATTGGCCCGGGTCTTTTGTCAAGCTCCCATTCTGATTTCAATTTCATACTAAGATTATGCGCATCTCCGACTCAATACGTTTCAATAGTGGTAGAGCAGCCAGCAAAACTAACACAAAGTATAAATAATGTCTTTTTGCGCCTGTTCAAAAACTTTATCTATACAGCTGGGTTATTACAAATGACACTGGCACTATCGACACCAACGAATCTTTCAGCTATGTAATACTACAAACATGAAGATTAATGCTTAAAATGGGCAAAGATTTCAGGTCCACTTGAAATTCATCCTGCATACATATTAATCCAAACCCTGTACATAGACTTAGATTCGCTTTTATGTTATTATGAACACCACCTATTACCCACAGTTAAAATTATCTACATATTATGTCCAACATTTCTTTACATACTTTTTTTTTGTTCAGTTAATTCTTGTTCATTGCTTTATTCTGAATAATAAAAACATCTTTAAATTATTAATATAAAGGATTTTATATATATAATTTATTTAATGTACACATACTTTTTTTTTTGTCATCTTATTAGTCTAAATTAAATAATTAGGAAATTTAATGGGTTTTTTAAAAACAATTTCATTATAATATTAACTAAAATTATCCAAAACTTTATGCAACCTTTTAATTCGCATCAAAGGTGCATTTTTTAAATTTCATTTTAATTACTGGATTGTTAGTTCCAAGGTTTGAAAAGAGGTTGAAGATTATTATCATCATTTTATTAAAACCAAAATCCAAAACTTTCTTAGATGTTTTAATTCACAAAAATATATTTGGTGCATTTTTTTAAACTTCATTTTGATTACTAGATTGTCAATAGTTGCAAGTTTTGAAATAATAATAAATATTTTGATCAGTTATTTTGAAACCAATCAAAGCTGTAAATTTGATTGGTTATTCTTTGTTAACATAGTCAGTGGCTGTTGATTGGGTAATATCAAATTTCGATTCAGAAACATTTATTACCAGACATTATTCCCATCCCTGCAGTTGTGATCAATAAATTGATTTTGAGTAATGTTGTTAGAACTAAAAGAAGTATTTAAAACCCATAAATAAGACAGAAGATTGATTGGTGTTTAACGCCGTGCTCCACAGTATTCACCTTCATGTATATACAGCAGGCTTAAGGACAGTCTGCTCTAACACTTAATAGCTCTCACAATCACATACATAGTAATTTAAATTAAAGTGTTTTGCTATGTTAGGAAAATAATGCTCTCCATGACAAATTAAAAGATAGTCAAAATATATTGAGAACCACCAAGTTAACCATCAATATGAAATGACTACAGTATCTGTTTTTATATTGACGTCAGACTGGCTGAAGTTCTGATACAGCCCAGTGATCCATACTAAATGAAGGCACAGGTTGCCCAATTACAACTACTGTACATCACAGGTTGATAGGAGTCCAATCTACAGGCCGCTCCTACACTGAATAAAATATTCAATTTGGTCAAAAACTAGTCAAAATTAACAATTTTCAAAGCAAAAATATTGCAATTTCAACAGAAATAGATTTTTTAAAGTGGCCTTTAGAATGCTGGGATGATAATCAGAATAATTTAAGAAGTTAAAAATCTATTAAGTCTAGTTAATAAAGTTTTAATCCCAGCTTCTGAATGCCACTTAAACAAGTTCGACATCCCAGGCCTTATTTTTTCAAAATTTTGCGTAACCGATCTACCGTTCGCGTGAATTAAAACCCACGTAACCTATCGT
>JAVFBW010162292.1:0-11294 GCA_034783835.1 Mopalia ciliata
ATACTTGTGCAAGTATACACCTTTTTTCTTTGAAGTTCCAGAAAGATAAAAACCAAGTGTAAAGAAATGAGCGAAATAATACAATTTTATATGTGTAAGAACATAAATATTTCGATTAGTATTTTTTAAGCAATTTTTTGTTTAATTTACTTTAAGGACAAATTTCTGTTTTTAAAACATATTTTGGTCCATTATATCCCCTGGGATAGGTTCACTATCATTATGATTATGATAATAATGATTATTCCTATCATAAAGTATAAAAATTGTTATCAAGCTATTTTTGTTACTGCGATGTCAACTTAAATACATTAAAATGTAAAAAAAAAAATCTAGTTCCAATCAAAATAACACTTTCTGGAAAACGAAAATTGCTGATGGAAATGGGAGGGTTACCAGAGTGATAGCTTCTTTATGGAGAACACTGATTAAAATTGTCCAAATTCTAGTACAAAATGTCTCAATTTCACACATGGTGTACTTCTGTCAAGAACAATCCCGTCTACTGGCCACTCATCATATGAATTTCTGTCAAAAGTATTTCTCCCTGCCTATGCATGGCGCATACTTGCATCTAGAGCACCTGGTGCTGTCACAACAAAGACATTATAGTTAAACTACCGGTCAAATTACTGTTAGATAATTCTGTGTTAACAAAACATATTCCACGAGATTACAATTTAAGATTTGTAAGATAAGATTCAGCCAGTATCAGTCGAATAGAACTATACCTAAACAAATATTACCGGTATAATAAAGGCTAATTCCATTATGTTCTGACCTGTATTTTTCTGTATTATTTTTTTAATCAAGTATATTAAATAAACTAAAAATAAATGCAAAAACATATAGTTACCATATCGTTACTCCAGCCTCGATCACATTAGAGATTTTCAATTGATCTATTTAAAGTGACAAGGACATAGTTTTCTATATATCGCATTGGCCTTGTCTGAATAATTGTACTCTGTGTATAAAAACTCGCCATCGAATATGTCCCGAGCAAGGGGTCGATGCACCTCAGTAATATCTCGGTTAAGTACTTGGAATGTCCTACATTATTCTTCCTTGTCATCAGTTTGCAGACTGTAACAAAAACGAATTACATATGTAAACGATGAAATGAAGAAACTATAAGCATATTTATCTAAGATTTACGGTACGCCTTTGCAGCCAGTGCTGTATTGTACGCTGTATTACGATTTTACACATTAATGTCTAGTCTACTAAGCTAAAATACCCTTCTGGGATCAATTTGATTGATTTTTAGCCAAAATATATGCGACTTATGATTACTTACTATATATAACCTGTTACATGTCATTTGCAAAAATAAAGGTTCTTTACATCTCCTTTCAAATTTAGCTAGGGTGTTGTTGTAGGGCCTATGCGTTCAGGCCGCACAAGTGATGTCAAAACTTACAAAGGTCTATCTGATCGTCTACTGTAAGTTTTCGTGGCAATGCATCATATATGCACGAATTACTCTGGACTCTTGACGTGTGCCCTAATAAGCTTAGTTCACTGGCTACACAATTTTGCGAGCAAGTATTGCCTTTGCAACGCTATCCGCACACAAAACCTCAGTCTTGTCGTTAGACGTACCGGTACTCACCACTACAACCAATTGTTGCTGATGTTATCGAGTCGTATCAAAAAGTTTTATTTTCTGAATTATGCCCAACTTCTGTTGCGGTTCTCAACGGCGACTCTTAATATATTTAATTAAGACAAACACTATAGTTGTAATAAAACTGAAAATAACTTGAAACATACTCACAAAACCGTCTGCATCAGTCCATATTAGCTCATTTTGCTTTGCAGACGTCACTCAAAATCACTGTCACGTGATCATAACTTGAGCAAAAATTCAACATTACATTTTACCCTGGGACGATTAACAGCTAACACCATATTGAATCGCTTATAGCGGTTTAAAGATACATGTAGGTCTTAAACTTGACGTGGTGGCATCTTACAGCGGATTAAATTCAATAGCGCTTCGAGCAACCCGCCCCTGGACTGTATATATAGAACTAAGATTAAACGTTATGTTTATATATAACATCTAAACGCATAACAGTAGTTTACAGTATAAACATACTGTATAACATCTAAAAGTTTTATTAAACATATCAGCTGAAAAGTAAACACTTTAACACAACAATAAACATATTAAGCGTCAACAAGATTTACAGCGTAGGCCTACATGAATCGCCTGTAAAGATAACTGCCATAGTATCGTATATAAATAGTATAGGTACAACAGTAGGGAACAAATGCCTCAAAGATTATACAAAAAAAAACCAAAAGTATTTTATAATATCATTGGAAACAATGCAGGGTGTGTAGTGTTATCAAGTAAAGATATTTCCTGGTGCAAACAAACTGGCCATTACAATAGCATTGGAAGAACTCAAGTTTGAATGTAGAAATGACGTTCTGTAATACACAAGTAGAGAAACTATGAAGAATGAAACCAGCAAGAAGACACGTTATTATAGTGTGGGCTATAAATATTCCAACACATACTGTGTGTGTAAGATTGTCTTGACAACTGTATAGCCGGTCAGTTTGTGTTACAGTTCACTGTACAACAGTGTGTCAAGACAGGAGGTCCTCTGCCGGTATTTATACTGCAGTACTTCACATAAAAACAGCACACACATTGTCAGAAAATCGCAATGAGTTAAATGTTTCCACCGTAGATAAAGTCATTTAAATGTTTCCACGGTAGATAAAGTAATTTAAATGTTTCCACCGTAGATAACGTCATTTAAATGTTTCCACAGTAGATAAAGTCATTTAAATGTTTCCACAGTAGATAAAGACATTTAAATGTTTCCACCGTAGATAAAGTCATTTAAATGTTTCCACCGTAGATAAAGTCATTTAAATGTTTCCACCGTAGATAAAGTCATTTAAATGTTTCCACCATAGATAAAGTCATTTAAACGTTTCAACCGTAGATAAAGTCATTTAAATGTGGCCAGAAGACTATTTCATTTTCAATCTAACGTATTTTTTTATATTTAATTTGTGCACGTTTTTGGTTTCGGTTGTTCCGCGGTTTTTCTCAATGGACTCTCCACTGTTGAAATGACAGAGTTATGTAGTAAGATGTTTTCCGTCGAGCATTTTCAGTGTTGCATATAGGCTGTTGGTGTTGTCCAGTGTGGGCCGTTTTCTGTCTTTCCTGGAGGGATGAAAAGCTATGCTCGCCTGTTTCCTTGTCCTTTGGCTATACATTCCAGTCAGCACAAGTTGTTGGTGCCCTAATATAAATACCACACATTAACTTAACATGCATATATGTTTAAACAGTCTTCAGATATCCTGATGAGCTCTTCTTCTGGACACTTTACTAATCATGTAACGTGAGGATTGATTGTTCCTTTGATTTATGGTTTCCCTGGTCTTTACTGTTATTTCACTCATATGAAGCTGTGTCATCAGAATGTGTGTGAAGGAAGTCACATAGGTCGGAACTGACAAATACAAAATAATAAGATACAAAACAACTAAGATTCAAAATGCCATAAACTCATCGGCTTGATTTGATTCCTTACCTCTTTGAGCAATAAAACAACATGAAACTCACTTCAACCGCCAACCTTATTTTTTGGAGCAAATTGAAGGACAAAGAGATTGTTTAGAGTTTAGAAACTCACTTGGCCATGTGATGATGTGAAAAGATGAAGAGATTATGGGGAAAAAATCATATTTTTATGAAATGGAGTGCAACACTGAGTTGACTGGATCTAATTTTAAGTTAGATCACACATGTAAATACCATAATTTGTTGAAATTTTAAAAACATTAGTTTTTCACTGTTGCTGTCACGATTTATGTATGGTATTAGTTGTCATAATTACCATTCTTTTCTAGTATTGTGCCTATCTGTTTGACAAAACTACATATAGAGAATATTCTATGTATTCAACGCCTTGACCCCTGTATTTAACTACATCCCCTCGCTGGTATAATGGCTATTAATTCCCATCACTACCAAACATCCGTTTGTCAAATAATGATAGGATGCAAACAAAATATGTACGTACCTTATATAAATATATATTAAGGGTCATTTTATGCTGCTAACTGTCGGTAAAAGTGTTACACGCAATTCTCCACAACTCCGAGAACTAAAAAACGATTGAGGGAGATGGCTTTTAAAATTGAAGTATAACAAAAAGTATAAAGATAAATTGTTGATCATATTTCTGTAGATAATTATTATTAAAGATGGTAAGCACATAGCTGCGTCCCGGTGCTCTAATGAAGTTTACCCCTGATATAAGTATTTCAGAGGTTGAGGTTAACACTTCCCTGGCAAAGAAATACAGCTGGTGGGTAATGAACGAGTAACACAATAACTGTATTGGATTATTCTATCGGAACGTCTAAACAAATCTACAATGAGTGCTACTATTAACGAACTAAAACAGGTGTGACTAGACTGTCTTACCCTTGTCTGAATATTAACCTGTTAGCAAATCGGGTCCATAAATTAATGTGTTGCTTTGAGCTTTCGGCTTTCATGAACTATAAGCATGATACAATTGATTCGGTCACACGTCATGTTATTACTGATCTGGCTTAATTTTCTTAAAATTTTATATTTATCTGTTTGTCAATTCTGATCCACATCTTAAGACAGAGCTGCTGAGATAAACTGTCGGTGTATAAGCGACACTCCTAACGACGTGAGGTAAACATCGTCTAACTACTGTATTAAAACCTGTAGTTTAACATACCAGATATATATCGTTTTGATATTGTTATATATATCAGGCTGATATATCCGGACTTTTTTTAGATAAAACATTACATTTGTAGAAGTTATGATTTGGAACGCCCCAACTGAAAAGTCATGACATAAGGTGGCAGAGCATTAGGTAAGCCATGCACAGATGTGACCCTTAAAACATAATAGGTTAAACCACATCTTAAAGAGAGGGAAAAATACCTGTCGCTCAAAGGTTATATCTATGTTAAAGAACTAAAATACAAAACATATATCAGATAATGGGTTGCAAATGTATGAGCAGAATCATTAGAAAACACAGTAAAGAGAAATATCCCGGGATTAAAATTCAGTAATGGTGAAGCACCGTTGCATGTTAATTATTGTAATTGAATAATATTCAACCCCTATGGCTAAATCTGTTTCCTTGCCTCGTCAGTGCTATTAAATATGTACTACACTTCACATTCAGGTAAGCCCATATATGAAAGCTTTTATGGACGTGTGCATTTAACAGAAGGTATGTTATAACACAATTCAACATTACTGAGAGAGAATTTCATGAAATAATGTCTTGAAAATGAGGGGCGAGGTATTTGGTAACAAAAGTTACCACGAGGGAGATGTGTGTATGTGCCTCGTGCTATTGTTCTAATATGTTTCTTGTTTATTAAACAAATACAGGGACGCAATAAGTTAAATATGGGTGCATTGTGTTGAAGCAAATATTTTAGGTAAAACTTTTGACCGTATATTAAAATCTCATAGTTTATTTTATTGTCTACATGTACCAATTGTCTTTTTCCATTAAGTATGGATTCTATTTATCTCATTAATGTCATCTTTGTTGTAACTTTAATCAGAAATCAATTTATATTTTCGCATTGTGGGCGGGAGAGAATCGAAAAGAGCGCATTGGTACATACACATCTGTGCTAGTGTGAAGCGTCTATTAGAGTGATCAGAAACCCTTGTAGCAGAAAACAGTGCCGGTTAAAACGCAATATTTAACTGAAATATGACAGAAAAGTACACAAAATAAGTTTCAATTCGAGCCAATATCTGACATTTAATCTAGGTCTATAAACAAAGCATTATAACACTTCCAAACGCATCGACCAGAGAATATACGAGCGCTGTGTACTTTCTGTACAAGAACACGAAAGTTTGGACTTGATTTAACCGTGTACACATGATGGGGTAGAACAATCCCGTACCTCAGTGGTAAAGGAATGCGACATGTTCCGTATATGTCAGATCATTCCAATAAAACTAATTACAATGACACTATAACATATTTCTGGTATAAGCAACCTAAAACTTACAGTTATCCTATCAGAATGGCAATAAATATTATCTAACCATGTAAATTCGTGAAATGGTGGTTTGAATAGCTTCCAAGTTATTCCTCACAAATTATGATTCACACTATTAAATAGTTCGATTCTTTTTCTGTTTACATACACCAGAAACTGTTTTCATAGGAAATTTGTTCATGCAGAAATGACTCCTAAAGGGACAAAGTCATAAATGTCTTGTTTTGACAACTTCTCACAATCTACACTGTCTAAACGGCTATATTTGTTTTGATGTAAAATAAGCTGCAAGCACTATATCTGTATATCCTAGATGCGAGGGGGATTTGATTGGCAGTCTTCGACCAAATCCAGTCACAGTTTATTCCTAAAAGTTCTCTTATTCAGAAGATATTTATATTCCGCTTGAGGAATTCCTGCTCTGAATGTGATTGTGAATATAAAAAGAGTAATACGGAAATTCTTCCTGAAATTAATAACCTTTCACGCGTTTAAAATTAAAGAATTTGAAAACAAACCATTGCTTTTGTTTATTCATCGCACGATCGAAGTTATTTCACAAAAGTAGCAGTATTTTATTGCAATTTTATCGGAGTAAAGAGTGTTTTTTAAAATCTCACCCGCCATCGATGGATTAAACGTATGTTCTAAACTATCAGTAAATGTAAGATGCCCAATGCTATTACAGTGAGTATTGCGCACAATGTCACTGACTTAACCTGGACAGTTTTAGTGCGAATTATTTGGTCCAAAAAATGGTGAGTCAACAATGATTTATTACGCTAAAAATACTCTAATAATTGTTTGTTAGCTGCCACATGTAAGGTCATAGAATCGTGATTCTTATAAGCAAAACTGAGGTCAAATAGGTGCTCTACAGTTCAGTGAATAAAACGGCGAAGGAGAATTTGGCATTGACTAGAACTGGAAGCCAATCAGTGGTAAACATATCTGCAGTAGTTCCGCTGCAGGGCCATTGCTGGAAGGGGCAGATTCTTTTCTTTTTCATCGAAGATCAATATCCGTTACAGAAGCACTTCTCGATTTAATCTTATAAATTTGATGGAAATTTGCGATTATTGAATTTTATTTCCGCTTTGAGCGTAAGTAACGAGTAATTTGACAGATATGGGGATTTCAAATAGCTCAGAGTGTTCATTACAACATTGTCTAGTACAACAAATCTGTAACCGGCATTCCTATTCATCCAAGCGATAATCAAATTGTGTAGCATAGGGAAAACCTCGATGTTCTTCAGATGTACTTACTTTACGCGATACATTTGCGCGGATTGGAATTATTATAACGAGTAGAGGTAAATGAAGTATGTTTACTGAACTGGGGTAAAACATTTATTCTCTGCTCTGAAGTGCGCGGTTCACAAAATGTTACAATGAAGAGGATCTCATAATTCAGATTGTTAGAAAACTATGAAGAAGTATTCAAATTCGACTTTTGGTTCGGATGACTGATACCGAAATCTCTGGTTAGCCTATACCAAAATTTACACGCGATTAAGATATTTAGGGATCATCAAATAATAAACGAATTCGGATATGTTTTGGTCAGCTTTACTCTTGACAAATGGACAGATCTTAAGGTGAGCTCTGGTTTCCAAATAAAACGTTACACCTATAGTTGATTTTTAGGTTTCAAATAGGCAGACAGACAGACATGCATTCAAGAATACATATGAGGTGTAAATCAGCACGTTTCGTTGTTTCAGTTACGTAATGAATATATTTACGCTTTTTATTTCTCTTTCCAAATTCTGTTTATGTTTTGGTACATGCACACTTTAATAGATCCCCGTGTGTAGCTCATATTTAATAGATCGGTAGTTCGGTTTTGTTTACGAAGCTGGTCTCAACCCGTGGTGGAGGTTGGAAATTGATCCGCCGCTATCGCATGCCTTTTAAAACATATATCTTATTTTTTTTTATCTACTTTATCTAACAAACACTAATCCTCCCAATGGCTCTTTTTTTATCTACCGTACCTGCAATATTTTTTTCTGACTGGTTTCAATTATATTTTTGGTAAAGGACGATTACTTAAACGTGGGAAATTCAAATAAAAATTTATGTAAATGTCAGAAGAATTTTTAGATTATTGTGTCTATGCTGTCGGCCCATAATATGACAGAAAAATCAGATACATGTTCTGCGAGGCCGGGGATAGTGACATATGATTTGCCAAACTCCACCAAGGGTTGTAGCAACCAGTAATGTAACAAAAAAACACTAATGTTATAACTTTAATCACATATCATTTTTCCATCAAAAATCATCTAAATACGTCTTCAGATCAGTAAATCCATTAAAAAAACACCAACTTTAAAGACAAATTAAAAAAAAGTGTTTCAAAATTTTGTGGATTTTTTTTTTTTTTTAAATCGCCTCTTTTATCAAAAATCATCTATATTCATCTTCAGAACAGTAAATCTAAGACAAATACCCAACTTTACAGAAAATATTTACGATTTTCCCATCAAATTTGGAAAATTATTACATTAGTGGTTGACGTTCACATATCATTTTTTCATCAAAAATCATCTAAATACGTCTTCGGAACAGTAAATTCATCACAAATAACAGACTTTGAAGAAAACATTTCAAAATTTTTTTTTCAAAATTTCGAGGATATTTTTTTTCAAATTTTTTTTTTTTTTTTTAATCGCCTTTTTCATCAAAAGTCATCTATATTCATCTTCAGTACAGTAAATCTATGACAAATAATCAACTCTACAGAAAATATTTACGATTTTCCCATCAAATTTTGAAGATTATTACATCAGTGGTTGACGTCGACACATGCATTTTCAACCAATAATGTAATAACTTTTTTCACATATCATTTTTTCATCAAAAACCATCTAAATACGTCTTCGGAACAGTAAATCCATAAAAAAAATTACCAGATCGACGGGAAATAGAGCTTAGACGAAAGTATTGGCCATATACATTGCAGGGCGGTTGGCTGAGTGTTCAAGGTGGCCGACATTCAATGCTGGCGATTCGGTGCCTTACTCTGAGGGTCGTGGGTCCGATTACCGGACGGGTTTCAACCTGCAAAATTTTCTGAACTAGAATCTGTCCAAACTAAGAAAGTGTAATCCCAAAATAACGAAAATACTGTAGAGATATATATATATATTGTGCTTAACATCGTTATCCCGCCGTATATTAAACTTGTTTAGGGTTTGTGTTTTTCTGTCGCCCATATGCTTAATTAGCCTACTGATTAACACATATCAGTCCTGGTAACTGACTCAAAGTGCACGAGTTTATAAGGGATTAATTCACAGTAGCCATGTTACAGTGTTTCTTGACAACACTTTACAATAAAGAAAGGCCTGCCATAAAATGTTCAATAGAACATCATACAAAACGGCTTGTTTCGTGAATAAGACAAACTTTGCTTTCAATCGAGCAGCCCTGAGGATACAAGTTCTCTGTACAGCGTAAAGTGCTTTACACCCCAACAAGAGGCGAGAATAGCAAAAACATTAAGGGTATTAAATAGAATGTTTGGCGTTACGCATAGTAGCAAACCACGAGAATAGTATAGCTTGAACTTATACAAATTTACTATAAAACACTATAGTAAAGTGTAGTGTTTTTGATGGTTTTTTTTACTACACATTACTAAACATACTATAGTAAACTATACTATACCTTACTATAAAACAAACTACAGATTTATATAGTAAAGTGAAGTATTCTTGCACATATTTACAACATATTACTATAGTAAAATATACTGTGTTTTATTATAAAATACTAAAGAATTGTAAAGAAAGTGAATGAAAGTGTTTTTGTAATTTGACTACAAATAACTACATGTCTATAGTTAAATAGACTATACTTCACTTATTATGCTATAATATATTACTGCCCATGTTATAGTGAAATTACAATACACAACATAGTGCAATATACTTTATATATCAACACAATCAAAGTAATTTTAGAACAAAGAACTTCATGTTTCATCGATATTTTAACCATTTATTTTGTTTATTACCAGGACTGAATAAAATGGTCAACAATCATTTATATATAGTACAAAACAAATGGTTAAAAGATAAAAGATAGCAGTTAAACAAAGCAAGCTCTTTACTGAATGTATATGTTATCACACACACTATTTGGTATACACTATTACTTTAAATTAAGTTTATCATACTGTAGGAAAAATGTTCTTTGCTGCATGTATGAACCATAGCAAAACAAATACAACACTAAACCGGAGATATGATAAACAAATATCAAGACATTTCCATCTCAAACTTCGGAATTCAATATCTTATCAAACGATTAAAAATTAGAAACACATTGACTTCATAACTCACTTATTTTTTTATTTATCAGCAACTCCATCCTCCATCCTTATCCACCCTTGACGCTTCCATTCCGCATGGCATTTTGTGTCATTTAGTCCCCTCACAGATTTTGAGCGTTGTTTGATTGTTAATCTGAAATGAGGGGTATGCTTTTTACACTCCTCCTATGAGATAATTCTTAAACTTGTCGTCGATTTCTTATGTTGTTGGCCTTTTTATATATATTTATAAAAGTAATCACACTGGCACAGGGATGTAGATCAATTAAATAAACTTTAATCTCGAGTTGGGTTATGGGTAACCTACAGACATCTCGAGAGAAGGTAATGTATGCAAAAGCAGAAACTATTGTATTAAAAAAAATAATGTTTGTAGGTACCCAATTATTTGTTGTTTTAAAGGCTTGTCAACACTCACTAAGTTAGCCCTACATAATATAATGTAGGAACATTTATCTATCAATAGAAAGGTGATATATAATACTTTGTAGTACAGCATGTTCGTCCTATAGTAAGTGGAAATAAAATACCTAGATCTATAGTACATTCTCCAATTTACTATGGATTACTATATTTTACCTCAAAATAGTTCCATTTACTACATTATTTTTATAGTAAATGTGTGTATTTCATATGTAAAATTTTGGTTACACGCACTAGTACAGTTTTGTTTTGTATGTCCTTTTCAAATCAACTTTGAGGTACCGGGTAGTCATAAATTATTGAGCATTATCACCCTAAAAGCCTTCACATGGTTTTCATGAATAATTCAAGCTAGAACGCATCGTACAAGAGAATGTTTTAACGGGTGTTTTTATTCTGTTCTTTTTGGGCTATTTTTCGTTTGTGGGATGTGCGTGGGTGGGGGGGGGGGGGGGGGGGGGCTT
>JAVFBW010162303.1:714-11581 GCA_034783835.1 Mopalia ciliata
TTCTTTATACTAATATACCCTTTTTTTCGTCTTTTTTGGGGTCAATATACGTGTAATTTTCCACTGAACTGTAAAAGTGTAAAAACTTTTCGAATGTTAGAAACTTTTTAATTCAGTATTCATTATTGATATTAAAAAAAGAAACCTCAAATGTGACGCTTCTACATGTACCAAATATAGTCAAATATTTATTTTAAATATTAAATTTTTTTTTCAAATCAATCTTTTTAGTAAAATGTTAATGAATTTTCCCTTGACATTTCTATAATTCATTTCATTATTTTCTATTTCTTCTGTGTTTGGGTGTGAACATGCATGTATTTCCAGGGGTAGAAATTAAGCGGGCCCGCAGGCAAAAACCTGGTAGATTTTGTGTTGGGCCTGTAAATTTCCAGACCTGCAAGCTTGACTGGCTGGTAGATTTTATGAACATATATTTGTAATCTATTGGGCCTATAGTATGTTTCATTCACTTGGAACTAAGCAAACTGAACACTAGGTGAAATAATGTTCGACGTGACAAATGACAGACTTGATAGATGATTGTAAAATTGGGTCTTTTAATGTTTGACAGTGGCAATCTAAAAAAGGCCCCTACAAGTTGATCATAGGTGAATTGTGCTCCGTATGGACCCCACCAGTATAAATTATAAAGCTTCAGAATATCAATTATATTGGGTTGGACTTGTAAGATGTTTGATTTGCCTGTAGATATGGAACCTGTAGGCCCCAGAGTCATGTCAAATTAATATGGGGCCTGCAACTCTTGCAACCTGCAGGCCTGTCTGGCCTGGTCACAAAAAAAGTTAATTTTCACCCCTGTATTTCTATACTGTTTTCCACATGCTGCAACTGATTTGTTATGGCTTATTTTGCACAAATGTTTCACTGATTGGGTCAGAATATCTTACATTATTTGTTTGTTCAGTGGAATGGTTCCAGCTGTGGCGGAGTACAGGTTTTTAGAGAAAGTGAAATGGCTGGATATGTATGGTGTAGATCTTCACCCTGTTCTGGTGAGTGAAACATTGTTTATAGGTGGTGTGGTGTGGTGGTGGGGGTTAGTGCTTCCTGTGCCCTAATGCCCTCTATAAAGAATAAAGTTATCAATTCAAATTTACCTTCTTAAATATCCAATAAAACAAACAATTATATCTTGAATTCCTCAATGACCCAGGGTCCATCGACAATACTTATATTGGCGAACACAACTACCTGTTGGCTGTACTTGTTTATTTGATTTGGTTTTAACACCGATCTTAAGGTCATTTCACTCACATGACTGAATGTCAGCCCAATGGGTTAAGGAATTCACTATGGACTACACTGGCCACAACAAAAACGAGACAAGACAGGACAAAGACAGGGCAATCACAGAACATTATACTCAGACATCACAAACAAATTATCCTCATGTTTCCTCTTAGATTTGAGAGCACCAGAAGCTTGAAAGACTATTAGCCACTAACACCAGATTAAATCACTAATACCGGATTAGAGATAGACCTACAACATATCATGACGTTATCTAATAAAGGATTAAATTTAATAGTGCTTCAAGCAACTGGGCATCCGGAAGCTCCCTCTTCTCTGTCCGTTGTACCCTTGAGTACGACTTTAAACACCAATCATACAAACAAACAATCTCTGTATTAAAGTGTATGTGAAACATGTCATACACCATGTCATATCATTGTCATCACACCTGTGTCTGACAAAATGTCATTCTTTTTGAAGTTTTGGATAGTAGTGTTGTTGTCTCCTTCCAAAAAGCACCATTGATTGTTCCAGGTTGATTTGTTAAACAAAGCCTTCATTTTCAGTGATTCTTTAAAGCTCCTGTTTGTATGTCATATACTCTACCTGCAGTGGTCCGAAACTAACTAGATTTTTTAAATAGAAACACTTTTTGTTGCTCATTGCCTATTATCTTATTCTTCTTATAAACAGGTGGAATGCTATTGTATTTACTGCTCAATGAGATCTTAAACCCGATTAACTTTTTATGAGTGTTTCACTTTTTATATTTGTAATTGATAAATGAAAAATATTATAACTCTATATTCCTGTGTTTCTGTGACCTTTTTTTTTTTTTTGCATTATGCAGTAGAACTGACAATAACCAGAACAGAAGGAATGATACTTATATTTTTGATTTACTTTGAAGGACTTCTAATAAAGTAATTTTTCACTGTATCATATAAAAAGTGATTAATAACGTTTGATGTCCTTTTAGGGTTGTGGGTCATAACCTGCTAAATATTCTTAACTAGAATTTATTCAAACTAAGAAAGTCTGATACCCCAATTAACAAAATACTAAAAAGACATTTCCTGCAATGTGGTTCATACAATGTATAACACAAGTGTAATCCTTTTTTTTTTTGTTTCTTTTTTTTTTGTGACCTGTCAATTGAATTACTGATCTGATCTGACATGTAGAGTTTTCATTGTACATTTACAGCATTACACACTAGTTTTTTTTTATCTGATGTTCCCTAGCCATGAGTGCAGAAGAAAAAATGTTACAAGAAACAGAAAAGGTTTGTCGTAGTCTGACCAAGTTGAATAATTCAGTGTGTTTCTGTTCCAGGGTGAAGGTCATACTGAGTACTTTTTAGGTCTTACGCCAATGGGGATTATAGTTTACAAAAATAAATCACAAGTGGCCAGCTATTTATGGTAAGATTTTTGCCTTTGTCCATTGTATTTTTGTATTTATCATATGTGTCAAGCTATTAATGTGCTATATTTATAACATATGCATTGCCTTTGTTTTATATTATTGTAATGTTACAGTCTTGCTGGACCCATTGAACTTTTATGATAGTGAAAGAAATAAGTTGGAATTCTGTTACCAGATAATTAAATTTAAGACTTTAATTAAGGCATATTATATAATCATTAGTAATGTGTTGGGGATTAATTTGATTATGGCAGCAGAGTAGGGTTTTTTTGGGCATATGTTGAGATGTTCCAATAATGAATATCGTAAATCATATATTTCATGACATTAGGCTGATTTAAATAGGCTAACCCCAGGGTGTTACATCCATTCATTGTACACTGGATTTGATAATCATTCTTTAAATTATTAGGACTGTAAATAATTCTGTGTTAAATTATTATAACAATACATATTTATGTGGTAAATGATTTGAATATAAAATACTTCTGTGGTAAATTATTATAACAATAAATACTTGTGTAGTAAATTATTATAATAATAATACTTTTATTTATAAAAAATAAAACAAATTCACTTTATAACATTAACTTTATTGAGGAACAGATTGACACAATTTGTCAAAATTATTAGCAAAATGCAAACTCAGACGAACACTGCGAACGATGTGAGAAACTTTCAAATCAGTCTTCCCAAAATAAAGTTGCATAACCATGGGAAGACCCTGTTCGGTCCGTTCTCCCGACTGGAACAGGCCTGATTCATGACGTGTTTAACATTAATAGCATTGTTGTCATATTAACTGAGAATTTGTCTGCTTCAGGCCCAGAATTACAAAGGTGACATTTAAAGCTAAGGTCTTCACTGTTAGAGTGAAGGATAAACATGTAAGTACACCTCTTTCCTAGTTTATGCGTATTTTCCTGCACCTTGTTCATGTATGTGATGTTTGTAATATCAAGCTCTGTTTTTACTCACAATTATACACAGTTCTGATGCTTGCTAGAGTCAAACATACATGATAGGTTTCTTGTAAGAATTATTTCTGTCTGATTTTAGAATGAAGAGCACCCTTACAGTTTTGAGCTCTCTACAAAATCAGCCTGTAAACATTTATGGAAGTGTTGTGTAGAGCACCATGCTTTCTTCAGGTTAGACTTTCACTTTCACTTTCGGTATAAGTATAGGTATAGGTAATATATGCAGGTTTGTATGTAATGAATGCTGGGTTAATTTGAAGTTTGGGATTGGTAACCGTCACTGTACTTCCTCATAAAGTTACAGTAGTGTTTTTTGGATTGTCATGGAAATTTGATTCATCACATGTATATATGTAGCTACTGTACATAGGGTCTGTAAGTCACAACATGTGAGCTGGGTAACTTCTACATGTTCTTCCTTTTTAGTTCTTGGTTAAAAAAAGCGAAAAACAAGAGAATTATCCCTTCCACAAAACATGGTGCTGAAAAATCGATATTCAAATTATAACAACAGTTTAAACAAGATACCCAGAAGTCAATCAGAAGAATGAGACTTACATGCCCTAGATGCATTAATACACATTTGAAACTACTCACATTTGTTACTAGTATTACAATTTGAAGGCATGAACACTGTACATGTACAGTAGGCACTACAGCACTAATGTTGATCAGTTTTTAGAACCATAACAACAGTAGCCTTTTTTCTAATGAACATCTCGTTAACCATTGAGACAGGTGTGAAAACCAGGAGCAGCTGTAAATTGTAATAGACCAAAGTCACAACTCCGAGAAACAACAAAATATGCATGTTAATTTTCTCGGAGTTGTGACTTTGGTCTACTTTGTCAAATTATTCAGTGGGAATCACAGTGTAAATTGTAAATCAGAGTAGTTTTGACTTGTTTCCAACAGATAGTTTTTGATCACAGAATTGTCAGATATATGTTTCTTTAAAGTGTATTCTGTTTACGATATATGTGATTGTATTCTTTTTATTCACCTTACATTGGTTAGGCAAAATTAAATATTGAAAAAATACTTGAAACAAATCGAATCAATACAGATTTAGCTGAGTGTTCTCAGAAACTTTGTCAATTTTCCACATTGGCATAGAGACATGAAATAATACTTTATATGCATTAATCAGATACAAAATTTAAAAAATGATTACCTTAGTTATAACTTCTAGTGGTGGGGACAGAGAAATAGACTTTACTACAGGGGTTTAACAAGTTGTTTCTGACGATTGTCCCGAAATTAGAGTGTCCCAACTTATAGAAGTAATAGAGTATTAGAAATAAAATCGAATCAGTGCACAGCAACAATTCCCAGCAACTAATTTTTGGCATGCTTTATTAAGGCAAGTCACATTTTAAAATAATTGTACAATTGCCTAATGTCATATTGGATTGAATTTCTCTATTAAGGATCAGGTTTCATATGTTTTAGATGCATGTCAATACATATTTTCTCTTTACTAACAGCATGGTTAAATGTTTGTATAGCTGCTAGATATATAATGAATACAATGTGTGTGTAGAAAGTATTTTATCCCAATAACTATATTATGGTGGTGGATACAGAGTCATTACAGTGGTGTGGCTATACCAACAATTATTTAATCATTTTTACACAACATTTTGATTATTAATACCCATGTACATGTTGTAACCAAGACCTACCCTTGTAGAAGGAGTTCAATCAATCAATTAGTCACATACATGTAATATCTTAACAAACAGACTTCTCAACACAGAATAGTTATATTTTTTTTTTTCAGCTTGATCTAGAGTGTATACTTGTGGACAGAAGGTCATTTATTTGTTGTTTGTTAACGGAGGGTTTAAAGGGAGCTTCGTGATGTCCTGGTGCTTTCAGAGCTAAGGGACAACATAAATCTGTTTGTCATGTCTTTGTATTACATCCTGAGATTTGCCTGTCTTGTCTTTGTTTGCTACCAGTCACATTGAGGGTGGTTTCCTTTATCCGTTAGACAGCACAGCTGCACACTGTCATGTTAGTAAAATAACCAAATGGCTTTAAACCCCAATCAAACAAACTAATAAAACCTGACTTGCTGTTAAATCACTGCAGTAAATATATACCACATGGCAATTAGTACTTAAATAAAAATTTTAAAATTCAAACTTTTAATTCGTTGAGGTTTTATTCTATGTTTTATTGGCAGTTCTTCACCAATTTTATTTTTCATGTTGTCAGTCTGTGTACACCCCCAAAACACAACAACCATTGTGTTATGAGTCATGCCAAGATATTGCTGAAAGTGGCATGCCATGATCCAGGTGATTTTCTGTGGATTTTCCAATATGTACCAGCTGCTTAGCACCAACATTGTGATTGAATTAACTTTAAGTATGGAGTAAACCTCCTATAAAGAAGAAAAGATCCTGTGTTACTTTGTCCTGCAGAATCTGCTTTGAAAAGTAAAAATATAAGTTAACAGATTGTCATGCTGGGTGTGTTGATTCTAGTATAGATTGTCACTCTTTTCGTATGGCTTTCACTTATAAGTATAAAACGAGATAAGTGAAAAATAAGAGTGAATTCTGTTATGAAATCACCATATACATGAATATACATAGTTTTATTTGTCAGCATGGCAGCTATGGTTGTTCATTCTTGAATCTTTACTCATTCTCTCATTCATGTATGCATTCATTCCACCATCTTTATCTCTCCTCTCGACTCTCTAGACTAAACCAGCTGACCGAGTCCTATAGGTCAACAGGGAAACTGTTTAACTTCGGGTCTAAGTACCGCCACAGGTAAGCCTCTCTCTCATTGTACTGATTAATGAAAGATACAGCACCTTACAGTTATCTCTGCCTGTAAAATCGCTCACATTTATATGACTTAAAATAACTGATGATTACCTATAAAGCATCACATACACTTGTTATGACTGTCAGCATGTCATATACTTCATATTTTCATATATGCATGCTGGTTCAACTAGTGTTGTCGTTATGATACAATAATTATCTACATGTAAATGGCTTGGATTCTGTATATGATGACAGTAAATCATAAACTTTTCTATGATATGCATGTATTTTGTAAACTGTGACAGTGTTTGGATTGGTCTCAAATTTTAATGTTTTAATATTTGTAAGGTGTTTTTCCTGGTCCTATGTTGTTAAAAAATATTTGTAATGGTGGATTTGTTCAGGACACATTTACATTTGGATCATACCCATTATTTTCATTCAATGGTTCAGGCATTTTGTTCAATAATATGCAAAATATATTATCAATGTGTTTGATTTCAGTTTGGTAATTGTTCAGCTAATAGGGTTTATGCCATATATATATATATATATATTTAAATGACCATGAATATGATTGTGTGTATAAAATGCTTACAGTTAATTATTTAACAACTAACATCTTGGGGCTTATGTCCAACCACCATCTTTATATAGATAGTGACTTTTTGTCAATTATTATACCTGGTAAGTTGTATATAATTTTGGCCTATTTGTACTCATACATATTTATACGCGCTATAACAGTCTTATTAACTAAGTTTTTATCATTCATGCATACCATCCCCTAGTATTGAAAAATACATTGCAGTTGAGTTATAGAAAGGCAATAAAAGTATGTAGACCTTTGCCTGTTCATTGACATGTTACTTAAAGCAACCATCACACACACAAATTTACAATGTACCTTTTCACAAGCTACACACATACACTGTATATGTTCTAAAACTTTATAGTGAACTTATGAACCTAATTGATATTTATTTTTTTTTTTTTTGCTAATACATGGATGTACCAATATAAACAACTCAAGAGACAACTCAAAATTCAGGGTTTTTTTCTCCTCTTTTCTGCATTATGTACTATACATACATCTATATAATATGATAAATTATATGTGCCAAACTTTTACATCTATTATCAAATCAAGCATGCATATCAACATAATGGTGTACAAATTATGTATAAACACTATTCTGTTAGAAAAATAAAATAACGTCAAGAATGTCACAAAACCTGAATCTATTATTGCGATAAGAGTGGTCTAATGATAAAGATTATCTTTAAAAGGCATAAATCTGCAGCAGGGCAGCACTTTTATAAGTGGATAATCATGTGTGGGTTAAACCCTGGTACAATATTTGCCAAACCAATACACACCTGTCAGGTATCTTCATGGGTTGAGTTACATGTAAGGATGGGTGGGGAGCTCTAGGTACTAAGTAACCAGTTCAACGTTTGTCATTTTTTTTCACTGAAATTTACTGCCTTTACATTGTTAGTAATCGTATGGACAAGTTATTGAGCCAGTCTGGTCAGTATCGAGCTCAGCCTCATGTCTTGAGAGTTCCCAGTCGACGTCACAACCGCCGCTCAGCTTCTGAGTCCAGATTAGATGGTTCGTATCTTCTTTGCATACCTGAAAAGCATAAATTGTCCCCAAATGTTAATATTTGTCTTTTGTATTGATCTATGTTATTGTACTTTTCACCATAAACAAAATTCAAGTACACATGTATAGTTACACTACTCTTGTACTATATTAAACTTATCAGTGGAAATCATGGATTTTGCCTACAACCTTTTTATATTTTTGTCATTTTGTTATGTATTCAATGTCTGAATACAAGATAAATAAAAACTGTATATTTATTGTGTTTTTCTTTCCAGCTCGCTCGTCCAATGAGGGTATCTATGAGGCAACAAAACGTCCTGTAACTATGGTGATAACCCCTGAACCCGTCCAACCGTAAGGCATCAAAAAGCACTTATATGTTGTCATTTGTTTAGGTTTTTTTGAATTGTGGAAATTCATGTGATATTCAATATATACATTTTACTAGGGGTTTTTTTTTTTCATATACATATCATATGAAATCAGTAAATATATTTTTTTAAAAACTTTTATGATCAAATGTACAAAAATAATACTGTATACAAAGTGTGATTTTTAAATCATTTAAAATCACACTTTGTATACAGTATTAAAATGACATTTCAGATGTATTTTACTTTCTAGATTAGTTAATTAAATTGTTTATATCTTAAAAAGAATGACCATTTTTTATCCTCTTCAAAGTTCTACTAATTCAGTTGCTCTTTTGTTTTACAGGCCTCGTTACAGTTATCGTAATTTACCCTCAGCAGAATCGCCAACAAGTACTAGATCAGCACCATGGGCTACTCTATCAGAAAAGTATGTTGGAGTATGTCAGCTAGATTTTACATACAGTATATCAACATCAAATTTACATAAACAGCTCTCCAGTTGACAAGTCTGCATTTTGTCAAGTGAAAATTCTAACAGATTACATGAAGGTTACCCAAAATTAAAATGCACACAAACCATTGGCATTCATTGTAAACATACTAACATCAAGTCACTTTATTGTGAAACGACATACATTCTAAATCCATAGTCTGTGAAAAAAATGGTTGATCAGATTCAGCCTGGGCATTCAGAACTTCAGTCCATTTTGTGTTAAATTGGACCCACATACCTTTTGTAAGTGATCTGTATGGTAATGGAGTTTATAAGATTTGTTTTAAACAAAACTGAGTACACTAACTGGGAATTAAGGGGGCGTATTTGAATTTCAGAATGTTAATTCAATTCAGTAAGTTTCTTTACCCTAAGTGTATTTATTATTGTTTTTATCTGGAGCCATTTATTAAGACATTGTAATTTCTTTTGGCAATTGCTTTCCAACTTTCCACTTCCATTAATTATCATATGTCAATGATATGTACTAACTTGTATACATTTTGATGCTGTCTTTAGTAAGTACAGGTGTCGCAAGCATACTGTAGATAAACTGTGTTGATTTGAAGTAAGATGCATCAAAATTGTAGAATTCATCACATTTTTCAATGTGTTAGTGGGACTATTTACTGTAGGTGTACATAACAATCAACCTGACAACCCTTTATAAATTTTATGCTTTCTTCCCACACATGCTTTTGGGGGGAAAACCCAGATCTGGAATAATTTAGAATTTTAGTCTATAACCAATGGGTTTAAGACAACTGCCTTGAAACTGTATAAAGTATATACCAACTCAAAGTATTTCTGAAAGGCTTCATTTGACATGTTTTATACTTGTTTATGTACAAATAACTATTTCTCCTGTCCTGTGTTTTATAGGCGTGGTTTATACACCTCTGGTAGGGAATCTCCCCTATCTGTACGCAGTGAAAAGATGAAATTTCCCCATCGACGCCCTGCATCAGGAAGTGAAAGTGAAACTGGTCAACGGAGAAGGTATATTCATATTTCTGCTCTAGTTTCTTCTTTTCATTACCAATGCGAGACTGTGATTCAGTAGTCTGAAAGATCAAATCAATTTAAAAAATAACGCAATGTATTGGAATATAATCCTGTGACATCCATTCCTGTATTAATGTCACACTTGTTTACACAGCTGGGTCATAAGCTATATTCATGCCTGCTTTCCTCAGCTGAACAACTACGGTGTTCAACCCAAATCAAACAAACAATCCATAGCTGTCCAATAAGCAAATTTCAAAGATACTAGCAGCTTATTAGGATGCCTATTAGGAGACACATTGCATTTTGAATCAATATTTTTGTAATTTATTTGGACAATAAACTTAAATATTGAATCAACTTAAAGTTTCCTCTCTATTTGGGACACTTGCCTATGCTGTTATGCCTAGCTTATTATAAAGAATAATTTTATATACAGCAAAAGATGTATCTGCTCTGCTATTAGCCCAGTCAAAAATGTGAAAGATTTCATTAAATATGAATGATACCTGATAAATAAAAAAATGAGGGTCAATGCAGCTTAATTCCTTCTATTTTTTTGTTTGTTTGCTTTTAAATCTGAATAATATGCACATCTATGCTTTATTAACATATTACAAGCTTAAGATTCATCCAAAAGCTTTGTTAATTTGTCCTCCACACACCATTTTGCTATTAACCATTGCATGTGAACCATTGCCTACCCCCAGATATTATTCCAGTCGTAAAAGCTCAGATAATGAAAGTGAAGTATCTAATACCAGGAGACGAAGAAGGTACAGTTTTTATTTGTAACTGGACAAGTTGTTTTTGTTACATAGTTGACCAATTTCTATTAACAATCCAAATTATTTTATATGGACAAAAGAAACATGCTTTATGCTGGCTTGCTGCTACTATTGATTTAACACCCCTATTTAACACAC
>JAVFBW010162325.1:0-11578 GCA_034783835.1 Mopalia ciliata
TAGAGGTTTCCAAGATTTGCCGATAACAAAAATGTGTAAATAAGCAATATGCATAGAACTGCAGAAGACAGACAAATTGATAACAAAAGAATGAATACATAGATCAAAACCAAAATGAGACCACCTTATGAGGAAGCTTAATCCAAAATATGGACTTGATTGGATTGTTTGATGATTGGAATGGAAGTTTCCAAGTTTAGCCGATAACAATGTGTAAAGCAGGCAATTGACTCAATTTAAGACGAACAGACAGGAACCAGAACGTTACCTGTAAAACTAGACCATGTAGGGAAGCTGTGAATAAAATATTAATGTGATTGGAGCAGTAGTTTCTGAGATATAGTGATAACAAGAATTGTTATGGGATGGACGGACGGACCACAGAAAGTGATGAGAATAGCCCAAAAAAAAAAATAAAGCTTTAATAGGGCGAAAGTTAATTACAACACAAGACAAATTTGCCATATATTGCCTGGAGTGTGTATACTGTTAAAAATTATATTGTGTTTTGCATATCAAAAGGTTGATCAAGTTGACAGATAAAAGGACACATGTGTGATCAGTACACTGGCAGGAAATTGTATTGCAACTCAACTGGGGAAAGTTGTTAATATTCCAGTGGTCTCTCCACCTTCGCATTAATTCTAATGTTTGCAGGGGTTTTAATGTTAACCCTTTCATGCATGGAAAAGATTTTTACATCAGATTTGAGCACCAATTGTTTTTTTTTATTGATTTGGGACATATGAATGGAAAATCGTCGAAATTTGAAAATCAACTACATATGGTCACTAGAATAGCCTTTATGGGTTTGGAAGTGATGGGTAACCCAGTTTAAAATTTTGGTGGGGGCAAAGTTTGCTTACTATAGTTACCTGTATGCATGAAAGGGTTTAGTGATGTTGGTTTCTAGAGGCAAAAGCTATTTGGTTTTATTAATACTTGTTTAAAGCATGTCCATGGATAATAATTTTTTGTTCACTCACTAAATCTGATTGCAAAGTTACTGTGCGACTTGCTCATAAACCTGATGGCCAACACGAATTTGGTTCCGTAAAAAGCACATGCTAACCACTTAACCAAGGCTGCGGGCTTACTTAAAACTTAGAATATTTTCTTCTAATAATGATTGACACAGGACTTCTCATACTTGTTTGTGCAAGTTTGGAGGAAAGCAAACCTTGAAAACTTATTGAAATGCAATCTTATTTGGTTTTAAGAGGAGGACACTACATTCCAATTATAATAAAAATCTTAATTTACAAAGGCTTGACAAACCCTGAGATTTCTGCAAAGGCATGAACAATACTGTATAAGAGAACCCTATATCCTTTGAAGCAAGAATATACCCTTTGGGTAAAGAACCTTTACCATGATTCAAATATTTGAAGAAACTGAATTACCCCTTTATTTTTGGAAGCGACAACTTGTTTTTGTTTCTCTAGTTTTGCTCTTGTCTCTGCTAGTTCCAATTCCAGTCTCTCCTGCTGAAGTTTCAGTAATTCTTGTTGTTTGGCTATCAACTGTTGCCTCATTTCTGACTCATCATCAGGTTTTACTGTAGGATCTTCTATGGGCTCTGTAGGAGGCTAAGACAAAAATAAGACATTCTTCAAACCATTTTGATCAATCTGTAAGGTTATGGATTTTATTTGTGATTAGGACTTTATTTGGTCAGTAATTGATGTAGTTAAATATACCTTGGACAAATCACCCAGCTATCCAGTAGAACTCTGGTATGTAGACCAAGTCATTTTAACTAGGGTGTGTGGCACCTCTGTCTGATGTGACATTACGTACTAGGCTAAATAGGTAAATCCACTCCCAAACATCAGGGTTTCTGGTGTCTGGATACATTTTGTCTCTATTACACTGTATTACCCATGAAATTATCATAGATATTAGTTTTTCACCATTATCTGGATCACACCCATGTAGACAGCAGGAGCATTCGACTGGACGTTTTTGGTGAGCCATGTTCCACAAATTTTGTTTGCTTGTACATTTGTGAAGTTTTATTGAGAATGATTTTTTCCCCTTAATATTAGTCAAATGTTTAGACAGCATAGCACAAATGTTCAAGTGATACAAAATTTGTAGAAGACGGCTTCACTGTGACTAAAACATAATGCAAATATTGAATTCACATGTTGACAAATAATGCCTGAAAAGCTCACGAGGGCGTCACCGTATTGACTATGAATTAATGTGCAAGAAATCACTTTGACGGACATATTGTCAGGAAGTACTAAAGCGCAGTTATATACGTGCTCAAAGAAATCATCCTGTTGAATAGTGCATCATTTCCGATTTTTTGCTTTTCTTATATGAATTATTGTTTGAGGTTCAAAGTCCTAATCAAGGGTATTTCACTTATAACAGGACTACTGACTATCCATTTCACACTTTTCTTTACTTAAATATGGTGGAAAACTAGGAGGTAACCTTGTTAAAACCACCCCTGCAATTGCAAGAGCCACATTGTGCCACACCAGATGGTGGACAGAGGGACTTTAACCCATCCTTGTCACATGATTTATCACAAATTGTGTTAACTGAAATATAGTACAAAGAATAAATTGTGCAAAGAAACAACTGGATGAATGAATTTCAAAATTTTATAATTTCTTTATTAATGTTCTAATCGGTCCTTATTTAAGAAATAGTCCATATAAACAATCAGCTACTTGCACCAAACATCTTTTTTTTTCAACATCTTGTAGCAGAACATGCTTCTTTAGAATTCAACCTTTGTTCCATACACTAAGCTTGGTGAAAATATACCAGAGTGTGTGACTTTATAAAAAAAATTTGACACCAAAATTTCAGTTTGAATGTTGCACATCAACTAATTGTTTGATAGGGGGGTTAAGACTCATGCTTAACACTTGAACCGATGTAGACAAGTATAACCCAAAATATCAAACACACAACAGCCAGCTCTACGATGATTCCTGATTTCCTTTAACATCTTATGGATTCAGGCTGAACTTTCACTCATATAAAAAGGACAAACCCCTTGATGTCAACAATACAAACAGTGCCAACATTCTTGATGATTACAATAGTTAGGAAGATGAAATGCTAAATTAACATTACAGGAAGCTATAACAAATAGACTTCTGTTGACCTTTGCACCAGCCAATCAGTACCGGATAGGGAATCTTATGGCTAAATTATATCAGGGCAGATTAGATTTAGGACATCAGAAAAGAAATCTTTCTTTCTAAACATCCCATGGAAAATTAGATGTTCCAATATTTGAAACAGATTTAACTTCATTTATTTATCCAAGCCTTTCATCACATCTTTCACAAACAAATTCTAAAATGTACAAGTAATTTACAACAACAATCTTAAATAGTCAAAACAGGTGTCCATTTAGTCCTAAATGACTGCTCTAGAGATATGAAACAGCAAAGCGCTCCGCAATAGTACCTGTTTTATGAATTTGGGGTTTATATGAATACTTCCAGGTCCTTTAGATGGAGCAGTTATCGGCCAGGCTGGGTCCATTTGGTTTACTCGTACATCAATCATATACAGTTTTCTGTCAGGAAAAATCTCATTCCAAGTTTGTCTTAACTTGAACATTGATTGGCGAGTCTTTTCATCTACCTATATATACAATGTCAATGTAATTGTCTATCAGCTTTATTGTATCACAATAAACATTCAGAACTAGGAGTATTTTTTAAATGTGTTAAACATAAATTTAGCATAAACTCACAAATCTTCAATCAAGAAAATTAGAGAGAACAGATGAAACACAAAATACTCAATGCTTTTATCTGACATAATTAAGCTATGTGACAAATAAATGAAAGTTTTCAAAACTATCAAAATAAAGTTTCCACTTAACTATTGTTTGATTATAAGTTTACATTGATAATTGGTTAAACTACAAAGTTATTGACAGTGTTAGTACAAAAACAATGAAAAGCAAGAAGTGCAAGTCAGCATCAAGAATACATCAGTGCTGCATCCCATAAGAGAGCATCTAACAGTCCTCTTCATCTTTCGAGTTAACAAGACAGGAAAACGGTGTTTGTTTGATTGGTGTTTAACGTCGTACTCAAGGGTATTTCACTTATATGACGACGGACACAAATACAGGACATCTGCAAACACCAGGGTAACAGCAAAGCAACCTCTTTTCTCGCCTCTTACGATCGACCGTGGAAGCCAAGGGAGTATTCTGCAGGGCCATGGCCCACCCGCTCCCTCACGGGCAAGGAAAACGGCGAAGGCAATAAAACTATCGTTTAGTTAGACTTGGATCACCACTGAAACTTGCCCAAACTGGGTTTGTGAAAATTAACTGAAACTAGGTTGCAACTCTATGCAAAAAGACTGATCAAATACAGTTTCTGGTCTATCTAGTCACAAAATTAAAAAAAAATAATTTCATAGAGTTTCCTTAGGAGAGTTGTATTGTAAAATTTCTTTACTCAGACTCGATCAAAAAGGTTCAGTCGTACAAATGTTCATTTCATGCAATCTACACTTAGCTCTACTCTATAACCCATTACTGGAGGACATAATTTCCAGCACACTATCAAGATACCAATATTCTATTACAGACAATACATCCACTGCAAGGTGGAAATTATTTCATAAAAGTTCAATAATTGTTATTTTTGAGAGCTGCTAACCTTTTCAAACACTCCACAGAATATTTGTACGATGTTTGCTGTGAAGGCAGTAACATAATTAGAGCGAGGTAGATTCTTAAGTATGGAGTCAATAAGGTACATTACAGATAACTTCACTGCTGGCTTGGCCTGTAAACAACAAGAATACTCAATTCAGGATTAGTAACAAAAAGTGCTTAACAGTTTAGGTTTTGTTTACAAACTCTAGAAAGATAAATAAGCACATGCTTTGCGTAATGTGTCCACAACACAATACAACTTCAGAAAAATGGACTGTCAAAAAATAAATTGGCTTTTCAATGGACAATTCAGTCATACTTACCAAAAAATACCTTATTCATGTCAGGGTTGTAAGTAATTTACAACCAACTTTAAGCAGAAATAAATGATAGTTTTGCAATGCAAATCCTTCCAGTCAGGTCATCATTTCAAGATTTTTGTTTGTTTGATTGGGGTTTAATGTCGTAATCGAGGGTATTTCACTTATATTATTACGGATTGTCCACTTCACACTGTTCCATGCCAAACAGGGGAATCAGAAGCAACAGCAGCATTTTTATTTTTTATAAGAAGCCTTTTATAAATAAGCTGTTTCATTCTTTACAGATTTTACCTAGTTGTTGAGCAAATTTTATTTTTGGTTGAAACTCCACATTCATCTCATTTTCCGTTTCACTCACTACCTATTTGACACTGTACGGTTTATGGTAAGAGCTGCACTATGTCTTTCTTCTTTCGAAACTTTCAATAAATGGCACACTTGTACAGACTACTATAAAGGTTTACTTTAGGCAGGATCCAATCAAAAAAAAATCGAAAACAAAGGAGTCTCTTGAATTTTGGTTTTTGAAGGAAATCGATCAAATACAGCTAGAGAAATGAGCATGGGCACGATCCTAAAGGCAAACACAGACTTATGAAAAGGCCTCAATAAAAGTTGCATATGCTTATGAAATAATATGTAGCACATCAGGCTATGAGAGGATTAAGACACATTTGCCTGTTTGTTTGAATGGGGCTTAACGTCTTACTCAAGGGTATTTCACTTATATCACGTGCCAGCCCAATGGGATGTGTTAGAGCGCAAAGTGGGGAGTTTTGTTCTTGCCGACCTTTTGTTTCAGGTATGGGGAGTTTTGTTTTTGCCGACCTTTTGTTTCAGGTATGTCTGAAGTAAGTTATTTCTAGTCTGTACAGTAGCATTAGTAATTGTTTGACAGCGAATAAAGAGCAAGTCATCCTCAGCGTCGCTGAAAACAAGGACCATGACGGAACAATCCAAAGACATTACAAGGCCATCACAAACATACGCTCCCTGTTGCCCCTCAACTCAGAGAGCACCATAACTAAACGAAGCAGCCTCTCCCAAGTTTTTTTGAAAGCTGATTTAATTTTTGTGTTCTGATTTACAGTTTAAGATTGAACTACTAAAGATCAGACAAGAAATAAAAAGAAAAAAAGGAAGTGTTGCTAACAGATTCTTCTTCAAAAACATCAAAAAAAGGATTCATACAATAAAATTTACAAAATTAATAAGGCAAGTGTTTTTATCTCCCTACACAAGTTTTTTCTGCACGATCTTGTTTTCCATTTTCGTTCTAGATAAGAGAATGAATGTTTTACGATGGATTGCTTCGATTTGTTTGTTCAGAATTTAACATTGTACTTAAGGTATTTCACTTATAGGACAGATGGTTGGACGCATACTCTCTTATTTAAATAATTCAGAAAACCAAGAGTATTTCACTTATAGGACGGATGGTTGGACGCATACTCTCTTATTTAAATAATTCAGAAAACCAAGAGGAAAACTTTTAAAAACCACCAATGATAGATGGTTTCACCTTAATTGATTTGGGCACACTTGTAACAGTGGAAACCAGGCAGAAATGTCACATCTATCGATAGATAAAAAAAATTAAAAAATGTGTCTACAGAGTTTTCTAAAAAAAAATTCCTGTGCACATGCACAGGAATTTTATTTTAGGAAAATCTGTAGACACATTTTTTAAAAAAATTTTATCTACTCTATATATATTTGATTGTTGGATAGGGGTTTAACGTCGTGTTCAATGGTATATCACACTGTTCGTTGCCTTATCAAGGTGGAAAACTGGCATGAAACCTTGAAAAAAACACCCCCGCTTGAGACTGAGCTACAACATGTGGCTCACTCATATACCAGAGGGTCTTAAGACAGATTCGATCCTGTGAAAGGTACATTGAAGTAGGCTTATAAAGCGCACTTGCTAATCACTAAGCCGCAGCCCTATATCAGTTTGAAGGTACCGTACCTCAAATTCAGTCGCTGCAATATATGGCATGGCTATATTTACACCACAAACATTGGTAGACATCCATGGTTTCAAAAATTTCTACAGTGAAAACACATCTCCGGTGAAATCTTCTAGCTGTAATTCTAGCTCTCCAACAGCGTTGTCAAGGACCTCCTCTGGCTCTTTGATCACATGGACCCATGGTAGCATTTTTTTTAACTGGATCTTGTATTTGGCGAACTGATCATCAATGTAATATTCACATCGTAACGCTTAACAGGGATTGATAGAAGTTGTTTTGTGGAATATTTTAGCCCTTTGCAGATTACCCCTAATTCAATAACTCAATGTCGGGGACGAAAATTCAGTATTTATCTTTTATGAGTAGGACAGTGCTCCTATCCAAATTTAATCCAACCTAAAAAGCTTCAGATGACAAAGGGCTGTTAAAAAAGGAATTTCATTCAATTCTGGTAAATGCATTTTTTTTAAGTAAATGGTACTCCAGAAAATTACTTCTATTAATCCCAGCATAATTACAGACGTTGATACAATAAACCAAGATTAATTCTCCTTACCGGAGATTACGCATCATATATATAATCGCTCAATCCTGGACTGGAGACAAATTATTCCCATATGATTATTCCCAAACTGGGATCATCTATGAAAGATTTACTTCATTACACATTTATTTATTACAAGTTTGTAATCAATATAGGATAATTAACAACCATATGGCACATGAATTTGAGGCTACCCTTATTACATCATTAATCAAAACCGTGAGATGTATAAGTAATCACGCTGGTGTGGTTTAAGTGTACAGTAGATATGCTTGCCCATTTCTCCTCTCACATGAACTGGTTGTTAAATATCCTGTATGCAAAGAATGACATTAAAGAAGAAAACAAAAGAACAGTTTTATTCAAGTCTTTTCACATAACAGCCATAACAAACTTAACAAACAGCTGGTCTTTAATCAAAGATTCAGGTTGGGCAGCAAGGGATTACTGATTAGGCAAAAAGGAACCAGCTTTCCAGACATTTTGGGGATTTGATTGTTAATTACTAGCCTTTATCTCCTTCCCAAAGGAACATTACTGCCCTTCCCTCATATCTCAGACAAAGTGTTTCCAAGTTTTTTTTACGTTCTGGTATGTTTATACATGTATAGTTTTTGTACCTACAATATAGGTACAGAATAAACCTAACAAATAGTCCAGTATACCTATTATAAGACTAGGTTAGATACCAATATTTTCCTCAGGTACATGGACTGGTATTCTGTGCGAGAATATCCCCAGAACAGGTTTTCATTGCATTTCACCATTCTGCTTATGGCTATAATATGCCAGCAGGAAGAAAACTCCTTGCAAAGTCATCTCACGGATTGATCACAGGACTGATTCTCCTTCGCTTAAGGGGGTTAATTACTAGTTGTATAGGTGGTGCATCACATCAAGAGGCAGTCGAATTCTCAGTGAGATAAGTAGTTCTTGCAAAAATCCCCGAAAGAGTTCCTGTATATTTGCCATACTAGGCATTATTAACTTAATCATTAGCTTCATTGGTCAAAGGCTGAATTCATCAACAATCAATTTGTAAAATAAAAGCAAATTAGCTTTACTAAGCAACTAGGTTGGATTGAATAGCTCTTTGAACAACAACCCAATTTAAGGACTCATTACCATATCATAAGTCAAAATTAAAAGAGGCATTATATACATGTATGACCAAGATTCAACACAGTCCATACAAGATGGGCTTGGAACAGACGGAGGTTAATCATCGAAGCCAGTATTTTTTCCATGAAGTTGAATGATTTGACCTACATTTCAAATTTAACTCTGTAAAATTTAAATGAAGACTTTATCTGAAGATATACTGCTACCTTTTCCAAGGCAAATAAAACAAATTATATTTTTAAATTTAATTTCATTAGATGATTATTATAATTTAAAAAAAATCACTTTACAAAGTTTAATTATTACGTAGCAGTATAACTTCAGCTATAAATGTGTAGACCAATTTTTGTTGGATATCTTTGAGCACAAAAGCATAGATGGTGGGCAAAACCAAGACTTTTCTGTTAAAAGTTCCAGTCTCATTTTACAAAACACTTTCATGTGTTTTCAATTTGAACACTGAATCGATAAACCATGGGCACTATCCCCAGATTGTCTGGGTGTATGTTGATTGGTCAATGCTATCCTTATGGTACTTCACGTTTGGTACAGCTTCTCTAAAGTCAAAGATTATGGGCTTCAAATAATTGCCTAAAGCAGGTCTTGTCGGTCATAACTCATATCAACTCTTTTGTGGAATCTTAAAGACATTTTCCAGATAGGTTAGTTCGGCTGAATTCTGATATAATTTTATTAAGGAGATGCGTTTAGCCTTTAAGACTTTCAGATCCAGAATTTGTCCGACTGATGCCATATCACACATACTAAGCTTAATAATTAACGCAAGTGGTTTGGAAAAAGGCTTTACAGCTTTTTGGGGTATTTTTCCAAATTTGCAAATACCAAAGCATAATGAGATAGTCTTATCCTCTAGGGAACACTTGAAACTGCTCAGTCACTAATCTGTTGAGTGGAGTAAAAACCCATGAAAACTTGAAACCGTCTTTCAGCTGATGTTTGTCTTGTTTTTCCAATCATCGCATAATTATAGTCTTTTTTTCCAATTTTCAAGCGAGCAGGTCTTACTGTATTTGTTCTTTTCGTATAAGAATGTCTATGTTGATATTAAAGGAATAGAACCTCTTTACGACAGGAATTCTATCCCCCGGAAAAAAATACTGCCATCTTATTTTTAAATTATCATAATATAACATCTTTGCATAGGTGTATAGTCTTCCCAAACACCTGTCAGATGTTCATGGTAAACAGCAGTAATTCAGAGGATAGAATTCGATCAACCCTTTGTGGGTACTTTGACGTAAAACGGGTGGCCCTTCAACCACAATTTGACATGGTAATCAGATAAATGAATAGCGCAACACAAAGCTAGATTGATATATGATCAGGGGAGTTTTTGTTTTAAAATACATCGGCAACCGAAAATTATCTGACCATGTCCTGTTACTTTTTTTCTTTGCAAGTAAAATAATTAATTTTTTTGTCTGACATACAAACTCATAAAACTAATGAGGCACAAGAAGCTATTGAGCTTTTTATTATCATAAGCGGCATACCATTTTGTAGTATGTGATCTTAAGGTTACAAAGGTATCTGGATAAACAAGAGATTCCCAAGGCCCAAGATTACATGTATCACCTGGTTTGGCTCATTTCATAGATTAATTGATGTTTTCTGCTATGCTAAAGGGTATTTCACTTATACGAATGCAGTGTATTCATAATCTTCCTTACTAACTTATTAGCTTATTAATGATACCGCCAAATATGTGAACAGATGTTAATTTTGGGTTTTTTATTAAGAATATGTGTGTATTGCAAATGAGAACTGAATGTAAACACCATGTAGTGCTTTCCAGGAGAAAGTATGTTGAGTGTGTTCTCTCTCTTTTAAAAAGTTAAAAATCACTCATCTGACATTACCAATGAGAGTTGTCTTCTACTTGAGTGCTATTTGCCTATTTAACAGGTTGACTGTACATGGCCTTGGTTAGTTACAAGTATTTAAACAGCCTTAATCAGACTAAATTTCTTGGTACAGACAAAGACAAATAGAAAAATAGAACATTTTATTTTTTTTTATTGATATTTTTAAAATTTATAATGGTATGAATAATTGATCACTTACAGTTTTGAGTTAAGTTCAGTCACCCTTCAAAAATGAGCAAACACAGATTTAATGTCAATAATTGTAATTTGAATCTAATCTTCTCATTTCCAAATCAAATTTTGCAGCTGCTTAAAATTTGAGATCACTATTGTAAAAATTCCAACTACTCTAACTTTTGATTTCATACAATCGCCTTTTGTAGATAACAGAAGGTTCCTAGAGACTAAAAGAAAACTTAAGTTCTTTTTTTCTGGTGTTTACGCCATTTAACATGGATTATAAGAACACTAGTAGTTAGTTTAACATGACCTTGATGTTGTTGGGGAACGGTAAACTGTTCACCCAAATCAGAGTTGTGGCGACCTGCACTTAACCCAAATGATTGTTCACCGCTAAAGACAGACCCTGAGTAAGTTTCTTAACTCCCACTATAATTGTACCAGTCTTAAAAAATACTTGGCAGCATGGCTGCCAAAGAACTCCCCTGTTCACCCAATGAAAGGGAATGCATTCCTTTTGCCTTAAAAATGATAAAGATAAAAATGCAAAACGATTTATATCTATACATAAAACCCATTTAGAGTAATTAATATGCATGTAATTAGCTGAACTGATAATGACCGTCTCCCCCCATGTTGTGTGACATTTGCCGAAATTTCACGGCGATTGGGCTATTCAATTTGGAATTATGGACTTTATGGTGTTTAACGCAAATTTAATTAAAAAGCTCATTAAAATAATTAATATACATATAATTAGCTGAACAGAAAATATCCCTATTCTCTCCTGTTGTGGAACATTTACCCAAAATTTTTGGAAAATCGGTCTATTCAATTTGGATATATAGTGCTTAACACAAATTGTCCGCCATTTTGTAAAAAACAATATCACC
>JAVFBW010162336.1:0-11578 GCA_034783835.1 Mopalia ciliata
TTGCCAGTCTGACCAATGAACCACTGATTGCCAGTCTGACCAATGAACCATTGATTGCCAGTCTGACCAATGAACCACTGATTGCCAGTCTGGATAAATGAACCACTGATTGCATGTCTGACCAATGAACCACTGATTGCCAGTCTGACCAATGAACCACTGATTGCCAGTCTGGCAAATGAACCACTGATTGCCAGTCTGACCAATGAACCACTGATTGCCAGTCTGACCAATGAACCACTGTCCATGTTGTAGTATTTTCCTGGGATGGTGACCAGAGTCATCTGGATAAAGCGGTTGATTTGGAGAAAGAGGAGAGCAGGAAACGACAATGGTCAGATGAATATGAAGAAGAGATTGATTCTGGAAAGGTTTGTTTATTTTTGTGGAGAGCCTATATATAGATGCTGCCATAACCCCATGCTGATGAAGCAATGTGGATTCCATGTCCTGTTTCTGTCATGTGAACACTTGCTGAGGTGAAGATTAGAATCACCATTAAAGATACTCATCGATGCGTTGTGATTCAATTTGCTCGTCAGTCACTAAAGGCACTGTGTTCAAAGTGTAACCAAACTTCGTTTACTTTGTAGTTGAGGAATGTCTTTTATTATTGTACAACAATGAACTTCCCATTTTATAGTCATGTTTTATTGTAATACAAATATGCAAAGAAAGGTATGAAGAAATTTTATTTAATGTTAAATATATTGTTTACAATTAACATCGGCACTTTTGCCTTTATTTCGACAAATTATGATGTTGGAATACATCGACTTCAATAAAATGAGTAGTTGGTTTGACATGTACACAGATAACATTGTATATTCAGGGTCAGTTTATCTAAACGGTGTGGAGGTGTTCTGGAGTCCAGGAAGTGGTATAAGGGTTGGTCTACAGAATGCTCACTGGGTTTACTGCCTGACTTATTGATTGACAGCCCTCTGGCTAAGGGCAGTTTATTTGAAGAGTAACAATGCTGACTTTACTTAGCATTGAAGGAAAATTAACTTTCTAACATTATGAAAACACTTCCCATCTAGGTTGTGCGAGTGTCAATTATTTTTGGAATACACCACCATCATATAAGTGAAATACATTCACCCTTAAACACCAATCAGTCAATCACCCACATTGATTTATAAGCAGTTTACATGGTTCTTAATAGATGAAAACATTACAATGTGTTTTCAAGTTAAATGGATATCAGCAAAGAACTTTAAAATGCACAAGCAGTTTAGATATTTCTACAACTGAAAGCTTCACATTGCGCTAGCAGGTTAGATGGTTATTAGAGCTGCGTAATCAGTTCAAATGTACATCTTTTTTCTTTTGCAGACAAAGAAAGTAAAGAAAAATATGGGAGATTTTGTTGTGATGGGGTTTGGAGCAAATCCCTTTCAGAAATGTCAGGATGATCGGAACAAGGAGAAACATTTGGTAAGAAGTATTTGTGTATTCATTTGTATGTAGCCAATCTTTTTTGGAAAACTTGATACTTCCATTGATACTTGATAAACAGTGTGAGTTCTTTGTACCTTAAGACTTTCCTGGACAGACAGTCTGGACTGTCTTCATCTGTAGTGGGCGGTTTGAAGGGAAGACATCTGTAGTGGGCGGTTTGAAGGGAATCTTCATCTGTAGTGGGGGGTTTGAAGGGAAGCTTCATCTGTAGTGGGTGGTTTGAAGGGAAGACATCTGTAGTGGGGGGTTTGAAGGGAAGACATCTGTAGTGGGTGGTTTGAAGGGAAGACATCTGTAGTGGAGGGTTTGAAGGGAAGACATCTGTAGTGGGGGGTTTGAAGGGAAGACATCTGTAGTGGGCGGTTTGAAGGGAAGACATCTGTAGTGGGGGGTTTGAAGGGAAGACATCTGTAGTGGGCGGTTTGAAGGGAAGACAATGTTGCTTTTAAAATAACTTGGAAGGCCAACAAACAGTCAACCTGTTGTTTTGTCTTTGTTCTTTGTCAGGGAAATCAAGGATGTTTCTGTCACCCACTGCACACTGTGCTTCTGAGCCACCCCATTTAAACAGACAGTCTTTATCTGTCAGTTTGTGCACTGCATATTGTACAATGTTTTTTTCTGTGTTGATTTGTTATCTCTGAGTTATGGGGCAATACATAGCCAAGTGTTGAACTTAGATAGAAGAAAAGATGTGTGCCTTGTGGTCAAGACATGCTCAATAGTTTGTTGCTAATGAATCAGAGTTTTGATATTGTTTACTGATTAGGAGTGACAGATGGGTGTGACGAAGCTTCCTATGGTGCTTACATCCTGTGGTTGACCCACACCCTTATGTGAGAAACATAACCTTAAGTACGAGGTTATAGTATCAATCAAACAAACAAATCAATAAGACACGAGTGAAATAACTTTAAAAACCAGCAAGCTACAAAAACTTATCTTGTATAAAATTAATTATATTCTTTGTATTCCAGATGAAGAACCACGGGCAGAGTATTGGGGCTTCTTATGTTTCCTCTGGCCACCATGAGGGCCATCATGGTTCATCGGGGGCCCATGGGGCAGCAGGGGCCCATCATGGGGCATCAGGGACACACAGCTCACATAGCTGTCACAACGGAGGATCATCTAACCACTCTTATTCTGATCATCATTACCATAGCAACCACCATCACCATAGTAACAAGCATCATACCAGCCATTGATGTCGAGAAGACTTAGGTGTTTAAAATGAGTAGAGCATTAATGGTAGATTAAAAACTTTCTGTCTTGTAAATATTGGAAGGTGTGTGGAAAACCATTGCCGTCTTTGAAATAAAGCTGTTGGAAACTTGGTGCTGACATTTGCCCTACACTCCTACAAGGAGTTTATAATATAAGAGTAAAGCTATGGTAAGGTGTGTTGAAGCATGGGGGTAAAGCAGAAGGAGTAACAGCTCACTGATTGGGCAGTTGACAGTGCTACATGTAGCCTATCCAGCTGTTCTACTGAAAAGTTCTATTGACTGGCAGCTTTATCGCCTTAATGTACAATGATCAGTTCCAATGGGACAGACTTGAGATATCTACTGTTAGTTCAGTCAGGAGATGGCTAACACCCTACATGCACAAAACGATACACCAAAGGGCAAATAACTGTTTGATAGGCTTTACACAATTCATAATCTGTGACTTTCACACTCTCTCTATGTAAGATACACACAAAAAAATGACTGAGTTTTTGTGAACGATTTAAAAATATTTTTAGTTTACACCTATTTCCATATAAGAATGATTTATCAAAAAAGTGCATTTTGCTTCTTACTTGAATGATCTATTATATTTTATAAGCTTACAGTGTGACGGTGACACAGTTTGAGTAAATTCGGCTATTTAAAAACAACAAATTTGCCTTTTTAATTACCATGGGGAAATCTGCTAAAATCTTAAAATTTAACTTTTTAGTTTGAATAGTTTCAAGTATAGGCTGGAGCTAAACGAAATACCCTTTAAACCAGCCTAATTAATGTAATGGATTATTGCATGACACCAGACTCCTCAGATAGAAATAGTTCAATAACTTATCAAACTATCAAACCTACAAGAGGGGATGGATTGCTCTACCCATGAAGTTGATAAACATCTCTTGGCACTATATGTGCGCATGTGTGAAACAAGCTGTTGAGTGACAATCCTGTTTAATCAACTGTGAAGAAGCCAGCTAGCTGAGGTGCCTGTTGGAATTGATCATTGCACAGTGGCAGACTTATTACTCCTCCTGCCTGTTGGGATTGATCATTGCACAGTGGCAGACTTATTTCTCCTCCTGCCTGTTGGAATGGATCATTGCACAGTGGCAGACTTATTACTCCTCCTGCCTGTTGGAATGGATCATTGCACAGTGGCAGACTTATTACTCCTTCTGCTTGACCTCTATGGTTTAAGTCACTGTCTGTACCTGGTATATGTAGACAGACTTGTATACTCATTGATACACACTAAATATACATGGAGAAAAAGTACATTTCCTATTTATTTGCATTGCTATCTTGTTTAATTTAGATTTTCATCTTTTTAAATGTGGTTGTCTCCCTTGAGTGCAAAAGTGAAGTCTTTTTGTGGATCTGCTCTACCTTAATGTCAACAGGATTAACTTGAGAAATATTGGTTGATTTTGATTTAATCTATTAAGCACTTTTAAAATGAATTGTGTGAGATTTAAATTGATGTTCTCATTTAGACTGAATGCCCTGTACAGGTTTTTGTATTTTGTTCTGGAGAATGGTCTTGGTCTGTGATTTATTTCTGTAGAGCCATTGAATGTGTTGAAGGGATGGTATGGAGTCGCATATCAGCAATAGCTCATTTCTAGTATTAACTTTGGCTAACCTTAACATTGTGTTGTTTGATCTAATGAAATGAATATATAGAGTGGTTCATCTAGTTATTACATGTCTGTGACTTTGTATGAACTTCACCACTAAGTCTGTGGTATTTAGAACTGGTGGGATGGAGGGGGACTGTCCTGTAATCTTTCCTATATAGTTTGACCTTATTTCATTTACGCTGGATATACTAATATGAATATGTATATATGTCTATTTTGTACAGTGGAGTCTGGTGACAGATGGAATTTTGCCCAACATTTGGACACTTGTTAAAGATAGAATATTTCTTTCTTCTATTCTATAATGTTTTAAATTTCAGGAGAGATTTTGTTGTATGATATTTGTACCTTTATTCCCTGTCTCATTTAATAAGTAAATTAATGAAGTCTGCTTGTGAGTCTTTGCTATACAGCATTGCTGCTTGTCTGTGAAGTGGAGAGTTCAAGGGAAGTCATCAACTTTCATATTTTCAAAGACAACCATCTGTATGGCACTTGCCATCGCATTATCATAGCCGTTTATCAGTTAATTTACTGTGGCAGTCTCCCTATTGCTTGCACTGCTGGATGCTTTCAGTCTCCCTATTGCTTGCACTGCTGGATGCTTTCAGTCTCCCTATTGCTTGCACTCCTGGATGCTTTCACACATAAAACAGAAAGTGAGATTCTGTCCCCAAGCGAAACAACAACAGCAAACAACCTCTTGTACAAATCTACCTGGTACTAAAATCAAATTTTTAAACCACATGTCAACTGAAATCAGTTGCCCTGGTGCTCTCAGAGCTAAAGGGGAGCAGCAGGAAGCCGATCTCTTTGTGGTGTATGTATTGCATCCTGTTGTTGTCGTCCTGTCTTTGTTTGTTGCCAGTGGTGTCGAGGGTGGTTTCCTTTACCCATTGTGCTGGCACTTCGTCATACAAGTGAAATACCCTTGAGTACGACGTTAAACCCCAATCAAACAAACAAACAAACCAAACAACTGAAAACATGCTAAATGTATCTGTTACTTAAAGAACCATTTTTATAGTATACAAGATATTAACATTGCGTTTGGATGACTTATGCTCTATGCTTACTTGAATGCAAGTGTGATACAGATGTTTGTCTTTGAAAAGATTGAATAAAATAAGAAGTTTAGGTCGAAAATCAGTGGTCTTCCCTTTAAGCAGCATTGTATGTATGTACCAAGCAATTTTATGATTATATGGGCCCTGTGGCTAAAGGTATTTGGTTTGAAGAGTAGCAATACTGTCTTTACTCAGCACTGGAGGAATATTATCTTTCCAATATTATTGGAACACTTCACATTTTATTTGTGCTAGCAGCAGTGAAATAAACACAGCTAGAAAAACAATCCATCAGTTCTGGGTCACTTCAATCACTATCACTGATTTATTTGGAATCGTAAAGGTATTCACTCAGTCTTCAAATTCCCTAACTTAAGATGTATATGAATTCTGTGGGTAATGAATGTTGTGGATTTGATTGCTGTATATCTCGTGTTTTGTTTCAATATCTGGTAGCAATTTGCAGGTGATAAACTCTTTAGTTGTCCTCAATAAATATATTAGTCAATGTTATCCAATTAAAAAAAAACTTATTTATAAGAAATATTTCTGTCTATTAAGTATCATTGATAATTATATCATAAATTTAAACAATCTTTTGTGTTTCGTCATTTTTGGTGGGGGTTGGAGTGATTTTCATATTGCTCGGCTGCTCTGAAGATTCAACACCGTCCGGGTGGGCTTATACTGGCTGAAAGTAACCATAGCCTCTGAGATTCCATCAGGCGTTCATGAGGGCGTGCTTATACTGGCTGAAAGTAACCATAGCTTCTGAGATTCTGTCAGGCATTCACCAGATCAGGCTTATACTGGCGGACGGTGACTATAGCATCTGAGATTCCGTCAGGTGGTCCCCCGGGCAGGCTGATACTGGCGGACAGTGACCATAGCCTCTTGAGATTCCGTCAGGCATTCATGAGGGCGGGCTTATACTAGCGGACGGTGACAATAGCGTCTGAGAATTCCGTCAGGCGTTCACGAGGGCGGGCTTATACTAGCGGATGGTGACCATAACCAAGGTCTGACGTCTGATATAAAACCCAAGGTATGACATCTGATATTAAACTCAAGGTTTGATTTCTGATATTAAAACCCAAAGTCTGACTTCTGATATTAAAAGCAAGGTCCGAGTTCTGATATTAAATCTAATGTCTGACTTCTGGTATTAAAACCAAGGTCTGACTTCTGATATTAAATCCAATGTCTGACTTCTGGTATTAAAACGAAAGTCTGATTTCTGATATTAAAACCAAGGTCTGACTTCTAATATTAAAACCAAAGTGACTTCTGATATTAAAAACTAGGTCTGACTTCTGATATTAAAAAAAACAAGGTTTGACTTCTGATATTAAATCCAATGTCTGATGTCTGATATTAAACCAAGGTTTGACTTCTGATATTAAATCCAATGTCTGACTTCTGATATTAAAACGAAAGTCTGACTTCTGATATTAAACCAAGGTTTGACTTCTGATATTAAATCCAATGTCTGATGTCTGATATTAAACCAAGGTTTGACTTATGATATTAAAAACTAAGTCTGTTTTCTGATATTAAAAAAAGCAAGGTTTGACTTCTGATATTAAATCCAATGTCTGACTTCTGATATGAAACCAAGCCCTTACGGCTGATATTAAACCAAGGTTTGACTTCTGATATTAAAACCAATGTCTGACTTCTGATATTAAACCAAGGTTTGACTTCTGATATTAAAACCAATGTCTGACTTCTGATATTAAACCAAGGTCCGAGTTCTGATATTAAAACCAATGTCTGACTTCTGGTATTAAATCCAGTGTCTGACTTTGGTATTAAAACGAAAGTACGACTTCTGATTTTAAAATCAAATCGATTAGTTCTGACTTCTGATATTATTTGATTTGTGAATCTATTAAACTCTCGTCTGTGCTAACTGAAAACTTGTTTTCACTAAAAAAAGAAAGGGCATAAAATGTTTTATCAATCTTGAATAAAAGTCCATGCATTTTCAAAGCGAGGTGAAGACATGTACAATGTTTTTATGGTGGATTTAAACTCTCATACCCTTTTAACTTACAAATGAATCCGATATATGTGTAGGCCTATTCAATATGGCAAGCCGTTTTATCACTTCTACCTTTATTCTACAGTGTTGAATTCTTTTCCACATATGTGTAATTCCTATCCACATATGTTGAATTCTTTTCCACATATGTGAAATTATTTTCCACATATGTAAAATAAATGACTTTATTTTCACATATGTGGAAAAGAATTTCACATATGTGAAATTCTTTTTTACATATGTAAAATTAATCGTTTATTTACATATGTTGAAAATAATTTCACTTATGTAAACATATGTGACATGAATTCGACATATCTAAAATAAGCCTTTATTCAACATATGTGGAAATCTTTTTCAGTTCTGTAAAATAAAAAGGTGAGTGGAACTCTTTTGTAGATATCTGAAATAAAAGCATCCTCCATTTCAATTACAGACTTTTTCCCTCACAGCCTGTATTTAGCAGCAATGAATTTGCCCAACAAGTACAATCTGATCGGGATGACATCCGCCCTCTGCATTTCGCAAAACATTAGTTATTTTCTAGCGAAGAATAAATGAGGGAAACTACATTTGTTTAATAGACCTACAGTTGCGACCAGTTCTGTGAGAACATTGCTACGTCTGAATCGTCCGGAAAATAAAATGATGTAGACTACAATAAAAGTACTGAATAAGAATAAAACCGTCGCCTAATATACTATTCACTCTTTATTTGTCATCTTAACTGGCATTTTTCATAATAATATGCATGGTTATGTATTGCTGACTGTAGGCTAAATCTATGGGAGTTTTCGACATGTGACAGTCTGCACTATGACCTATATATACAGCATGTATATCGCGTAAGACCACTATTATTGACTTGCGTTTTGTAAGCCTCGAATATAGTTGGGCTGATTACATTCCGAGCCGGCTTGACAACACCTATAACCGTCCAGGCTCTGTAACTCAAGATTTCGCCGGTCATGGTCTGTCAAGATTTTAACTCAAAACTCCAAAAGGACCAATTAAAGTATGTGCCAGGGGTTTTCGCTCAACGAAAGTTTGGGAGGGAGCTGTGGGGCCATATGTTAACATTACGGCTTACGGCAAATTAATGGTGATCTTGTGCCATATATAGGTCTTCGCTTTGTTTTGTTGTTGTTGTTATCTTGATGCAGAGGATCATTTTTTAAAAATTTAATTGACCTTTGAGTGTGTCCTGCTGAGGCTAAACTTACACAGCACGTGGAATATATTCGTATTGTCTTTGCATCCATATTGAAAGTCCATACAAGACGATAGGAGCATAAATAAAGGTTGGATACGGTCCCTTGCTGTGGGAAGAAATCATTTCTCAGTTTTTTGAAAAGTAGAACTCTTTTGTACATATCTGAAATAAACGTTTATTTCACATAAGTGAAATTCTTTTCCACATATGAGAAATAATTAGGTTTTGGTGTTTTATGTGACTTATGTGGAAAAGAATTTCACATATGTTGAAAAGATTTCTACATATGTTAGAAAGAATTTTAGATATGTAAAATACATTTTTATTTTACATATCTGAAATTGTATTTAACATAAGTGAAAATCTTTTCAACATAAGTAAAAAAGAATTTCACATATGTTGAAAAGAATTGTACATAAGTAAAATAAAAGCAAAACTTTTTCGACATATGTAGAATAAAGGTAGAAGTGATAAAACGGCTTGCCATAATTCAAGTCACAAAATACCGAGAGGCAAAAAACAAAAAAACAAAACAAAACAACAGAGTTACTTCTTAATTAGAAGTGCTTACCATCAAGAATGCATTTCTATGAGACCATGGTAAAATCATTTATTCTTTGGAAAAGTTCAGGTCTACGGTTGTTGCGACATATTGTTTACGTGAACAAATCAACCAATTTCAGCCTTACTTCTCGTTGTCTCTTTCACAGCCAATCAACACTGGGCTTCAGGTAATCACATGTTTAGGTTAATGTTTTCATTGTGGAAAAAATAAAGGTACCATGTAAATCCCATGAGAGCGCTATGATAGAGTCCTGGCCTCTGTAGATTGGATCCGTCAGTAGCAGCCAGTCTTTTAGGTTCACAGATCAATACAAATCTGTTGTTGCTGCCTTATTTTGGACAAAAGGTTTCTGATGTAGTAGGAAATTGATAGGAGCTAGGCACGGGTCAGTTGAGGAGAGATTTGAGTTCCTTGACAGATCCCTTGGGTATCACATGTCTACAAGAATTGTTTAACCATTGAGTACAAGGGTTGGTGAAATCGTCATTTTTTTCTCTATATTTATTTGTTTAATGTAGAGAACAAAAGATTTGCTTGCCTCCATTGGGGGTTGGACTCGGTCCTCTGGCTAGGAGGGCCCGCGCTCCAACTAACTGGACCCACCTGCATTTATATAGAGGCAAGAAACACTGGTCTCATTCTACAATAAAGATATATATATACGGACAAGACACAATGCGTTGGAGGCTAATAGCTATATTCGAGGTTAATGGTATTTATGTATATATGGTCTGCTATATACATCCATGTACTCATTGATCTATCTGATGTAACAGTAAAGAGATCACACGTTCTGTCCTCCGGACGCTATGTATTCTGAAGATGTTATGCCACACTACACAAACCTAGCGGTTTCCGGCGAATAAAACTAGTTGTGTGTAACATCTTAGTTTGAAAATGTTCACGTTTCACTCCCCTAGGATCTAAGTCTAGTAGATATTGAATTTATTTGCATGCCAATGTTAAATGTGGCTGGATGAGACGGGGAAATAGAGGTGTGATTGTGGGGAACCTTGGCACCATACCATTCCTCGCAGACCGCTCTTCTGCTCTCTGTTGATTGGATGCGTCAGAAACATCCTGCAGTTTGGACATTTCATCAAGAAAACCTTCACCATATATTTATTTATTCAGAGAAAATATTTATAAAACTGTCAATTGAGGGTAACTGTAATCTTCATCTTAATGCATATTCCCTAATACGTGGGAACAAGATAGATTCCAATTTGGCACTGTCAAGTCTCTCCAGAATATTAACTACAAGACGTTTGTAAAAACAGAACACTTAGTTATCAATGGTCGCATTCAGTTATACATGTATCTCTTTTCTATGACATCGCGATATTGATAAAACCAATGATGGCGCCATCGACGCCATGTTCGCCAACGAATTTTAGTTTTCCTGGGTTTAATAATTGATTATTTGCTTAATTATTCTTTTTTTAAATAATATCTTAATAGTACTATTCAATCTGGTCTTTCAACAGGCCCTTTTAGGAACCATTGGACTGTAGGTGCGGGATGGGGCGTTTTCAATTCGGCCCCTTTGATTTTCGTTTTCGTCCAAATCACAATGGGAAACACTGACTGTGCTTGAAACTTGTTTCAATTTCTATTAATTATGCATTCAGGTGAAATATTTAAGCTTCACAAATCGTGTAAAAAGAACAAAAACATTATGGAAGACATTTTTAGTCACTAGGATGAGCCATTTTCGAGAAAATGCAGGGTTCTTAATAGAAGACTCGGGAAAATCGAGAAAGTCTGATTGGCTTATTACACTGAATTAATACCAGTTGTGTTAGCATATTTGAATAGGTTTATTTTCCATGAATTGCTTCTCGTGACAATATGGTCACGTGCTCTACATTGGTATCAAAGAGAGTTGTGCCATACAGCTGTGATTAACAAACATTTTCTTAACAGTTGTACATAGTGCTGGACTCCTATATGCTAGGTTCTTCAAAACAGAGCTGTGTGGCATTAAATGAATACATTTAAAGATACTTTGTCTCATCTAGTTTTATGTTTTCATTATTTTAGTCATAGATCATTGTACGTTGGAAACAGAATCAGAAACCGGCATTCGCTTTCAATTTTATTTAAATCACATAAATAACATAAACGTAGGCGTGCAGCTTTTCCCTCCTATCTTCCTGTTTCAATGTCAAACTGATGGGCGGGCATTCGAAATGCCCACAAAGCTGTGAGTTCGTAGCAGCATAACAGATTACATGTGCTATAAAGTTATTTCAAGTGGTATTATGACATGGTATAATCAGATTACATGTGCTATCAAGCTATTCCAAGTGGTATTATGACATGGTACAATCAGATTAGCCTACATCTACTATCA
>JAVFBW010162347.1:0-11578 GCA_034783835.1 Mopalia ciliata
TGACTATTGTGCCTAACTTGTAGGGCGTACAAAACTTGGCCTGACTATTGTGCCTAACTTGTAGGTTGTACAAAACTATTGTACCTAACTTGTAGGTTGTACAAAACTTGGCCTGACTATTGTGCCTAACTTGTAGGTTGTACAACACTTGGCCTGACTATTGTGCCTAACTTGTAGGTTGTACAAAACTTCGCCTGACTATTGTGCCTAACTTGTAGGTTGTACAAAACTTGGCCTGACTATTGTGCCTAACTTGTAGGCTGTACAAAACTTGGCCTGACTATTGTGCATAACTTGTAGGTTGTACAAAACTTGACAGTTATACAAAACATGATATTTGTTTTAAATTTAACTGTTGTACAATGTGCAACCTAATTGTAACAGTTAAACATAAGTAAGCCATGGCAGACAGCATGGTAATTGTATAAATGGGGCAGTTGTACAAAATGTGACTGTTGTATTTATGGATAGTTGTAGCATATGTGGCAGCTGTATAAATAGTATAGTTGTAGTATATGCAGCAATTGTATAAAAATGGAACCATTGTAAAAACGTGACAGTTGTATAAATGGATCACTTTGCAATATGTGGCAGTTGTATAAATGGGACTTCTGTACTAAATGGGACAGTTGAATAAATGGGACAGTTGTACAAAACATGGCAGTTGTATAAATGGGCATCTATGTAAAATGTGGCAGTTGTATAAATGGGACATCTGTACAAAACACGACAGTTGTATAAATTGACATCTATGCTAAATGTGGCAGTTGTATAAATGGGGCATCTGTACAAAACATGGCAGTTATATAAATGAGACATCTCTACTTAATGGGACAGTTGTACAAATGGGACATCTGTACAAAACATTGCAGTTGTATAACTGAGACATCTCCACTTAATGGGACAGTTGTACAAATGGGACATCTGTACAAAACATTGCAGTTGTATAACTGGGACATCTCTACTTAATGGGACAGTTGTATAAATGGGACATCTGTACTTAATGGAACAGTTGTATAAATGGGACATCTCTACTTAGTGGGACAGTTGTATAAATGGGACATCTGTACTTAATGGAACAGTTGTATAAATGGGACAGGTGTACAAAGCCTGGCAGTTGTATATGGGACATTTGTGACATTCAACTGTACAAGAAGCCAACTCTGCTTAGCTTAGTTCAGCTCGTCTTTTCTTTCAGTGGTATTTTTTTTAGTTATATGTTTCAAATAAGTATGGACAAATCATGTTCATCTAAGATTGCACAGTTTAAAGGAACACCTTACAAAGAAGCTCCTAATTAGACATTTGAAGTTTGTCCTCTCCTCTGTCACATTATAGGACCAGTGCTTGATATTGGAAGATCTCTCTTCTTATAATACTCAACCTTTCAGAACATCCCTTAACAAATACAACCTTCTCATTACTCCAGCCCTTCAGGATTTTGTTTATTACTATCAAGAAATAAAACAAAACCAACCAGATCTCTCATCTGTAAGAGTGTGAACCCCTTCTAAAGGTGTAAAATAACTGAACATACTTGAGGCACTAAATTACACACTTTATTAATGTAAATAATAAAATTGTTTTATTGAGACAAAGACTTAATCTGGCAGCACAGTCAATTCTACAATGACAGTATTATCACAGGCTATGTGAGAATGTACATTAATACTTATAGTACTCTGGCAGTGACTCGCAAACATTTTGTACAAGTAATAACATAAGTTACATAATTTTACAATTTTGAAAATTTTCAATTAAGCGCAGATTTTGTTGAAGTATTTGTGACATAAGCTATTCCTTGGAATCAGTCAACCCCAATTAATGGGTATCTACATCATTGTTTAAATAACCACACATGTTATTCCAATGTCATGATCTACCAATTCATAATTCCAAGTACCTTATAACTTATAGGAATTGGGACATTAAAATTTCAGGACAGTCCACAGAAATAACTGTGGTAAAGCCAATTTATCTGTCCCAACTGCTAGAAGTTATAAGATAAGTTAAAAATATGTGTTGAAATAAAATTAATCTAACAAGTATAAATGGGAGTTTCTGGCAAGATTTAGGTTTCTGAACATATAACCAAATACATGTACCAAAGTTAATAACCAGGATTGTACACTATAACCAGGGATGAACATTTAAATACGTTTTTAGGACATGTCTGGTTACAGTTGAATTTGTTCTCCAAAGTTTCCCAGAATTGAACATTGTTTTAGATGGCCTGTAGGACAAAAATGTAAAAATGTCTGACAAAATGTTAAAAAAAAATTCCACCTCTAATATCCAAATTATATTGTGAAAGGACAATGTTTTATGTAAGAAAGATTAGTACAGTCTTAGCACACTACCTGGTAATAATATTTTACTCTTAAAGAAAATACTCTAAATCGAAGGAATCCCAATGATCCATTAGGAGTATTCTAATTGATAGAGCATTAATCGGTTGAGGATAAGGACCGTGAGAATTCTTACAGACATATGGCCAGCTGGTTTTGTTCAAACCATTTTTTGACGATCGTGCTATGTTTTGGCCTGAATTATTAAGTAGATGAATTCTTTTAAATCTTTTTAACAGAGTTGGGGTTTGGTGGGATTTCTAGATCTTCTTATAAACTTAGTGTATCCATACAAACTGTGTAATTAATAAACAGTGCTGTGGACAGCAATTCTATTTTGCAGATTGGTTTAAACCATATTTATTTCTTAAAGAAATGGATCAGGGAACAAGCACAATGCCTATATAAACACCTCTCATTTTTGCAGATTAAAACGTTTTATAGGATAACCATTGAATTCATAGATTAGACTATCACAGCAATGCAAGTGTTGACATTTGTGTAGAATCACAAATCCCATTTATGTTGTTATATTGGTTATGTTATATCGAGCTGGATGACCAGGTGTTTGTGTTTCTAAATAAAGATAATGCATGCTAATGTTGCAAGGTTTAATCTGATTTGAGGAGGCACATCTGTATACAATTGTTAGTGAGAGTCTCACACACACTGGTATCTTACAATGGATCATTTATTGTCCTCAATCACTACCAAGTGACGGTCTCTCAGCTGCTATAAACACACAGGCAGTTGTACCCGACCATTACAGCAGAAGTGTTTGAAAGCATTATGCAAGTTATATAACACTAAAGGCAAGGATAGAAGTGGGTTCTACTCGACCTATACTGAAACATAAAATACAGTGTGAATCATGCATTTATGGAGTGTTCCAATACTTGACATGACTTAATGTTTGCAGTTTTCGGATAATAAAATTAACTCCAAAATGATCTGACAATTTATTGATGTCCACAAAAAAGTTAAAAATTCATTTACACATTTTTTATTATTAAATTAGTTTTGGTGTACATGTTTGTATGGGGATCAGTTGAAATTTCATTTGGCTGTGATTGTATTTTGTCGTTAAAAAAAACAAAACTTCCACTGATAGAATTAAAATGAGTAGCTGTTTGCATTATATGGTGTGAGAATGTTGATACAGGTCTACAGGTGGCCAGTAATTACTAAAGCTGAAGGTGTCAATTCACATTACTTATTTCTCTAGTTACTATATTACATAACCTAACCACATCTAGGCATAGCTTGTTACATAAGGGAGCTGAGAGTGTTCTGACTCAAATCATTCTGACAATTAACTCAAACTTCAAACTACATTCCAACCATTGCCAGACTGAGTTACTGTAAATTGTCTAGTGATCTACCCTTCTTTCTAAGGATATGTTCCACAAAGTTTTCTCACCTTTATAGTTTGGTATATATTGATAATACAAACAAGAATAGTTCCACAAGGAAAACTTTCTAATGTTATCTTAATGATTACTGAAACATAGATGGTTGACTTCTGCTGCAAATGATAATATTATCTTGTAACAAATTGAAATTTTGAAAATCTCTGGAAAGTAAATAACATGTACGGTGAAATGGACATGCATACCTTTGTGTAACATCACCCCAAGAGTCAGTACTAGCCAATACACTCAGTGTAATCACCTTGCAGTCGCTTTAGTTTAACAACAAAATTGATTTCATAAGCAGAACAAGTTTTATGGTCTAATGCATGACATTTGTTCAAACAATTTGTGCAATTTTAGGAACATCAATGTACTATGTCATTATTGTGTCGGATAAAGTAGAAAGCCTCCATTTGTGGCAAGAGAAGTGAACTGCTATCCAAGGGACCAATTACTGGATCCTCGAAAAAGTAGTGCCATATTAAAGAGGTCTAGCACTTTGTTTGGGCATATTTACTGTGACCATTTGTGTCAAGTGCATGCTAACCAAAGAATCCCTTATTAACATGTTACACTTGTGAGTTGACCATGTTTCATGTATTTGTTAAAGTCGTTGTATTTCAGAACCCTTCTGATAACTGTGTGTATTATGGTTTGGCAGATGTTCCTCCGGCAATACTAGGCTTTGTTGGTTTGATACTTGTTGATTCTCCAGATGATGGTCGTATTTTCATCTCGACTCTCCTTAGCTGTTCATGTTTCCAGTCATTCCAGGAGATTCCGCGGTACCGTACCTCTGATTTATTGTAATATGGCCCATTGAGGATGGCGAACCAGCAATTCTTATACCACCAGCCTCCCTCCCATTCACGTGCACAGTGGTAGCCTTTCCATTCATCATTGTCATGGTCTGACGTGCTGAACAACATTCCATCATGCTTCTGGAAGCTATCCGCAGCACTTCCTTCGTAGCTACTCACGTGCACTGCATACTGGTCACGTTCACCGTCTATTTTGAAGCTATTGTACTTAGCGTAGACACGATTCCCCTCAAAATCCCACAGGTCAAAACGAAGTTCATACTTGTCCTGGTTGGTCAATAGGAATAAGTTATCATTTCCTAACCAGTACTCAGATACAACATTACCAAATCCGTTTTTATAATCCTTCCAGCCTCTGTTGAAATTGACGGAGCCATCATAGCGTTTTTGGACTACAAGCCAGCCCCCTGGTGGCGTATCCATGTCGCACCACACAGGGATGGGACAGGAGGCATATGTTGGTGTTATGTAATACACTCCGCTGTTTGTGTGGCCTCTGTCATAAATCGCTTTACAATCTGCAACAGAAAAGGAACCAAACTATTAAAAATAATTAAGTTTTTAAAAAGTTTGGACCATATGTTAAAAGCATTGACAGTTGCAAATTTTTGGAGATGAAGCAAAAAATGATGATACATGAGTGGTTTTGAATTTGAGCCAAGGTCAAAATATGAAATATTACATAAAGCAAGGACTGTTTTATAGTCTGGGAAGTGTTTTTCAGAAAGTTTTTTTCTGAAAGAGATTTAACGAATATTTAGTGGCCATTATGTTATTTGTGCCTGTAACTGTTTGACAGACTGAAGCCACATAATCCAGTCTAAACTTCATTCCAATGTCACATTCAATTACTTTTTTAGTTTAACCCGCTTTTTCATTTATTCCAATGATGGTTGTCATGGTTTTTCACTTTATTTTAAAGATTACTTTCTAATGTTTCCAGTTTTTATATTTGTGTATACCTTATATCTTGGGAAATGCTACTAGTGTTTAACAGACTGAATACAGTTTTGGATGGTTTTTGTTTCAGCTCTGTTCAAAGTATAGCTTATATAGTACTTTTTTTCTTTTAGTTGCCTGATTAAACACATTTTTCTTGAATAAAATTCTGCTTTTCAGAGGAATATAATATTAAAATACTTCTACTTATAATTTAAAAAAAAAGAAGATATTCATAGATGGTCATTTGAATAGATGATAAAGAACAACATGTATAGTTGTTGGTGTAATATACTTTTGAAGTCAACACTTTCCTGTAGCTGAAAATATACTTTTTTAACCTAAAGAATAATATTTGATCTGTTTCTTGTCCGGTTATTCTGTGTTTTCTGTGATGGATTAGTCTGCTGTTACTGGAATGCTAGGTATAAATAATTATAGATGAATTTTATAACTGTCTAATTAACTTTTGTTTGTTTGTCTGACATAACCTTTTTAAGATGATAATGGAGTCTGCTTAAAACCGCTTCTTTCTGATTAGTGTTTGTGTTTTATTGCTTCACTCTGTCACATTTGATATATTCTGTCAAACCCATGTCAATCACGCCCAACAACACTGACTATTTATAGCTTCTTCTTACAACCTCAGCTGCTTTATCAGCACTCTTACAAAATAAACATTTATCTAACATATGTTTATGTACTTATTGCGACTGTACTCAGTAAATGATATTTAAACAGTTTTCTCAAAGTGTAGAGTTTTTCTCTGAATGGACACCACAGATGTTGAAAAATCAATTTTCTTTTGATTAACTGCTTATGCCATCAAGAAAGACACTGCCGTACAATCTGTTTGCCTAAGTCCTTGCAATAACTTAAAAGTTTTTTGTTGTGAAAAATAAAAACTGTTAAAAGCATAATGTGTTGTGTCATGGTAAGGAATAGCTATTGCACTGCAAAGTAACAATAGTGTCACTTTTTTAACTTCAAAGTGAGACTTCAGTTCTAAAATGTAGTGTAAAATCCTGTATTTACAGATTGTGATGGGAGCATAAAAGTAAAAACAGAAACGAAACAACAAAAAAACAAAACCCAAGCTCAAGCAAATGTTTAAAATGAAAACATTACCAGCGTTAAACAAATGTTCTTCTAACCTGGTACAATGGCTATATACGGTCACCCTCACTGTATGGTTGTTATGTCAGACATATGGTTTTGAACCTCAACTAAATACTGCACATTCTTCAGTGTACATTTGTATGTATTTGAAGTGGTTTTGATTAAGGCCTATGTCATTAGTTTTCAGAGAAGACACTCGTCATGAAGCACTTTAAACATTCTTACAACACGACTTGGCAATACTAAACACAGCATTATCAAGCTCATTTTCTCTGTAATTACCTAACTGTTGTTTTCTGCCAGTTGCAGACATTTTTTCTTGGCAGACACTTTGGCTAAGGCATGTATTCGGATGGCTGTTGTTTTAACACTGTAAACCATAAATATTTCTTTGTGCTATGTGTTCAACACGTGTCGATGACAGACCACTATCAAGGAACATAATGATTGCCAACCTGCTCTCTGAAGCGTTCCATAGGAATATTGACAAGTTTTAGGTTAATTCTTACTTCTTTTAGGTCGCGTGAAAATTTGACTACAAACATAGAAAGCAAAACCATGAGAAATGAAAATTATTAGAGAATATTTATATGTCTTTGTTGAATTGAACAAGTTTCCGAAGCTCAGGCAACGAAGCCTTGTATTCATGGACTTTTTAATCTCAATGTTTCTGATTTAATTTATAAACAAACTTCAGTGGTTTCATTGTGCCTTTATTACACACAGGATTTGTTCATAAAACTTTATTTTAGGCAGCCATATCACAGCCATTCACAGTAACTATCAGCACACCTGGATAAAATGTCAAATTTCTTCTGTGCACGTCACAAATTTCTATCCAAGACATTGATGTCAGGATCTCACCCCAGGGAAAAGGGGTTTGGTATATACTTTGGTTGTATGCTTCACCAGAGGTGACTATCACCATATCTAAAAGGTTTGCTTTGGCTGATACAGTATATATCTTGTTTTTACTCTCAAAGCTATTTAGGGATTAGCTGTGTAATTTAAGTCTTACATACTCTGTTAATTACAACCTTCCCCTCATCATGTTTGTTATTCTTGGCTTCAACTTGAAATTATTAAGAAAATGTGAATACATGTTTTTCTGTTGACTAAGAGAAAAAAGTTATTATGATGATGGATATTTCTGGAAAAACTGTCAAAAAAACTGAGTGCAAAACTTATGTTGAATAAATGAAAGCAACAGGTGAATTGAAGCTGAAATGTCAAGATAGATTCTTTGATTTCACTGTGATGGTTTGCTCTGCTCCACCTGGGATATGGGTTAGAGTTTGGTGTTCTATTATCTGGGTTTCGTCAGTCACTTTGACTTACTCTCTCCTAAACCTTACTACATGAGAACATTCAACAGACAAATATATTTCAGATCAATTCCAACACATACACACACAATGTATGTGTAGACTCTGATATAAACGATTATTTGGTGTTTAATGTCTGTTCAAAGGTATCAATTGTACTTATATGATAGCCACAGCATAGTATATATAAATACTCTTCTTCTGGAAATAAAACTTTTCCCCATAGGTGATGGCATGACCTGAGAACATACTCCCCTTGATCTTATTATTAAGCAAGCCAAGCCAAATGTTCCAATGACAGTTTGACACAACATATCTATATCTATCTCGTGATTAAGGTTTATTAAGAAACTTGTCTGGGAGTTATCTAGAACATTCTTCAATATTAATTGATCTACATCCCTGTGCCAGTGTGATTACTTTTACAAATATATATTATGGTCTCTTTCCCCCTTGAGCCTTGTAGCTCAGTGGTTAGAGTGTTTAAGCCTGTAACCCACAGGCCCAGGGTTCCAATTAAACCAAGTGGAACTTTTTTTCTCTCTCTTTATCTATTTAAATCTTTATTATTTTTCTCTCTTTTATTCAATATATATTAGTTCCCTACAAGTGAGAATGGCAGAGACTTAAGATTGTATGAAGCTGATTAGCTCAGTTTATTGTTTGCAAACTTGAGTCATTTTGATATCTGAAAATATGAAAGCATGTGTTGTGTTGTAGTGGGTGGGGACTTCTTTAGTTATTTATAGTTCTTGTTACTTGTCTTGTTTTAAAGCATGTCCTCTAAACCTTTTGTGTAAATTTCAACGACACAGTCAATAAACATCACATAAGTATCAAGAGCTGCAGTAAGTTGATTATAGTGTGTTACCATGGTAATTAGATTACACAGGTAATTCAAAACGGTGCTGAGTGGATCTGATTACAGACATGATGTTACCTAATGGCATCAGCTGTTTCTATGTCAACTGTATGCAGACCGTTTTCCAATCTCCTTCTTCAAGTGGTTTAATTTAGATAATACATTTGAGAACTTGTAAAGGGTTAAAGGCTCTCTTTTTGACTAAAACCGAAGTGACAGTTCTCTTTAATAGAACACAACATGATAAAATATTGTATTTAAAATGTATAACATAATACTGTTGTGCATTTTCTCTACCCTTAGTGTGTTAACATGTTTGTTTCATTTACCGAAACATTCAAAGGATGTGTAATAGAAATGAAATATAATTAAGCCAGGTTTTCTCGACCAATCAATAGATCTATTTTGATAGAAAATGGGTCATAAAAACTGATATAACAGGGCAGTAACTTTGAAGAACCCACACATGGTATGGTTGAAGAACTTTCCACAGGTTTAACCCATTTTGCTCAAGGGCCCAGGGCCGTGGCTCAGTGGTAGCGAGAGCGCTTTCTAAACTGAACCTGCTTCGATTTACCCTTCACAGGATTGAGTCCGCCTGTCCACCATCAGGTATTTGAAAGAGTCACATGTTGTTTTTACGAGGTTTCCTCTCGGTTGTCCGCCGTATTTAGGCTGCAAGCAGTGTGAAGTGGACGATCCGTTGTCATATAAGTGAAATGCCCTTGAGTACGACGTTAAAGACCAATCAAACAAACAAACAAACATTTGGCTCAAAATCAATAACTCATTTTTAATTTTAATGTTTTCCAACTAAATGTGTTTGATAAAAATATATATAACATTCTGGATGCAAATAAGTAGACAATAATAACCTATAATCTATTTTTCTAGTCAGTATATTAAAGAGTATAGTTGACAAGGTGTTTGACATTAATGTAGTTTTCACAGTTAGTAATGAAGGGCTGTTCGACTACATAAACTAATTCCTTTGGGGTTATTAGAGCCTGATAAGTATACAACTTTTTTGCTAATTTTTGTTTAAGCAACAGATACTCAGCATTATTTCTAAATTGATAATTTTTTTATCTTTGTTTATTAAAGTGACAGTCATCAACATTGTCAACTTTCTGAACCCCTTAACATATTGCTTCATGATTTTCGTTTTATGAGCAGCCTTTCAAAATTGTTTAGCTATTTTCAGTGGAAACACATTCAACATCAGCAATTTCCTCTTGACAGGCGGTCTCTGAACATTTTGTGATAACTTTTGTCAGCAATTTTCACTTTACAAGCATCCTCTTAACATTTCTCAGTTGGTAACTTTTGTTGAAGGCAAAGCCTCTCCACATTGTGACATTAGTGTTGTTTTAAAATAGGTCTCCAAACAATCATTTTTATAATCTTTGTTTTAAGCTACAGGTAGTTTGAATAATCGTTAAACAAGGAATTTGTCAAGTTTGACATTACCAAACATTTACAATTTTTTACAGCTAAATACTAATCTACCTATACCCTTAAGTAACAGCATCTCTATATTTTTCAGAAAGGAAATCCTCCAAATATCGTTCAGTAATCTTAGTGTTCTAACATTGTATATGCCTGTCAGCCACTTCACTACTGTTTAACAAACGGCTGTTTATATAATCAAGATACTTGGTTGTTGATTGTTTACCTAACATAAAGAAACACACCATAGAAATTGTTCTGACACTTTCCATTCTCTGATGTGTCTGTAAAAACTATTACACAGCTCACAACAATATACACTAAAATAGATGCATCGCCACTAGAAATGTCATTGGTAAAATACTGTGAACAGAAGTCTGTTTATTCATAGTTTAAAATCTGTTTCCGGTCTTAATTTTTATTTCCAGTGTGTAAAAGGGAAGATGTGTCTGTAATATAGTTAAGTGTGAAGCTGTATGATTTGATTGACCTGTGTAATATAGAGACACTACTGACATGTGGTGTATATAATACAGCTGCCCAAGATAGAGAACCTGCCTATTATTTGTGATATGCTATGGAAATAAACCTAAAGGAATGTGGTACCTGTAGAGTGGAATCACATTGTAATGGCCTTTCTGCCTACACACTAAGGAAACTCAAACAACTGGTAGTATTTTGTTATTTTGAGAAATTATTTCCAGCGAAACACTGATATGTTTAGAGATCTATATTTCTGTGGGATTAAAACCCTTGACATGCTGGATTCTGACAGCTCATATCCGACAAATAATTCTCAATTTCTGCTCTCCAATAGCCCTATGGATAAAGGCAGTTTGTTTGAAGAGAAGTACTACTGTCTTTACTAAGCACTGGAGGAAAATTAAATTTGCAACATTATGTAAACACTTTGTGCTAGTGTCAATTAATTGTTGGAATACACTGCCATCATATAAGTTAAGTATCTTTGAGCATGGCATAAACCACTAATCAATTAATCAAACCCCACAGCAATAATGTCTTCTTCTTTGCCTCACAGCCAATAAATAAAACCTATATTCAACCAAAAATATATCCCATTGCTATCAGAAAGAAGCACACTAAAAGACTGCTTGGATGTCATACTATCCTTACCCAGACAACGCACATATTCATGTCTGTTCTGTAATCTTTTCCGGCTTAACTATAAAATTTGTGAGATAATGCAACATTTGCATTTCCCCTGGGTTTCTGATTTTTTAAATACATAAATGTGCCATTGTGAAAAACAAAGAAAAATTCACTAATTTGTCAAAATCAATGG
>JAVFBW010162358.1:0-11577 GCA_034783835.1 Mopalia ciliata
GGGCACTTTGACTCTTGCAAAGCAGTAGAATGTTATTCTCCAAAATGTGGTAGAATATGACATCTGGTTCCAATGATGCACATCCCGACCAAGAAATAAATTGGTTTCAAGTTGCGGGTAAACATTTACTTTTGTGTTAGTTCCGATATGACTGCAAATTCATATGCATGTATAGCGCAATTTCCAGTCATGCAGCTGACCTCTATGCATGTAAACTTTCCAGTCCATTTGCAGTTCTAGTGTACTTGAAATTCCATAAATTTCCAAAATATAACCACCACAGAAATCAATGGCTCATACACTTTCGTTTGCAACGCTTTTAATGGTAATCTCAAAAAATTATTTCAAGAAATTGGGATACAAGCACTCCAGTGTAGCAATCTCTAGTACACTGCAACCATCTTTCACGGCCTCAACGTGAAAGTAGACTCGTCCGAAATTTCATAACATCACTCTATAGAGCGTCTGAACTTCGCGGAAGTTGACTGTCAAATTGAGGCGGTGATAGGGAATTGTTTTTTTTTTTTTTGCGCGAACATTGTTTAAAACATGTCTACTTCACAAACGCTATAATTGAATGGCATCAAAATGTCAATAAAAGTGTAAGACTTTTTTCTGCGAGGTTTTTCGCTGTTTATATCCCGGTTGAGTCTGTTGGGTTTGTCATGACAGGGGAGGTTACTTTCTATTTCTGATTGGCTGTGGACAGATTACTGCATACAAGGGGGAATTTAGGAAGAGAATGATGCTTAAACCGTCGACATCTGCCAAAGTCGCGTTGTTAAGGCCTCTGTCCTCCTTTCGACGCCTGCTCGAAAACCTCGACGCTTGCGGCGGTTCGACTCGTCAAATTGACGACACATGTCTTATCAACGCCACTATTACCAATGGCCCAGGCTGAAACTCTTATAGCCATAAGCGCCTGTCCTGTTTTTACATATCCAATTGCAACAAGCAAAGTATGGTAATCTTTTGTCAAAACTATATTTCCGTATAAGTACTGGTGACATCTTTCCCGGTGCTACTGAAGCGAAATCACATGAATAACTGCCTTCATCTGATTCATTGATTGGTGTTTTACACCGTAGTTAAGGTTCTTTCACTTGTATGACGACTGTGTATTCTAACAATTACTGACACTAACACAATCAAGATGTGAAGCCTTCCTATTATGTTGGAAAGTTAATGTTGCTACAGTGCTAAGTAAAGAGAGTATTGCTTCTCTTAAAACAAACTGCCATTAGTCAGGGACTCGCCTCCCTCTGACCGTCCTCGACAATCTGGAGTGCCTTATTGGGCGGAACTGTAACAACTGCTTCTCTAAAATAAAAACAAGGCAGTCGTTGACAGTGAACAAGGCGAGATCCTGTACCCCTTGCTATTATTTACACCTTGTACTGTGGTCGCACACATATGAAGTGTTGTATTTATCTTTTGTGGTGGTAACATTGGGTGTCCTAGACTTGTAAATACTGGGAAGTGTCAAATATCTCATTTTCTTTCGTATCACCGAATACATGATTGGAACAATTAATTAGCTGTTTACCGAAACCTACTTAAACGGTACAAACCCAATAGTAACTGCAGTGCAGCTAGATCCGAACTGTCTTGATTGGCCATTGTTTAGACTAAAATTGTGGATAAATTCAAAACCACGAATATTAAGATACTACAAAGGAATTCCCTCTAGACATTTCCATAGAAAAACAGTAGCGTGACTAGCTAACATCTATCGATACATCCTTGAATATCGTTGTTTATGAAATGTGTCACAGTAATACTATAATCACCTCACTCATGAATGTTTAAGTCGTTAGTTTCTGACACAGACTAAAAACATTAATGATGAATCTTTCACGTATTTGAAACGCGTTTTATTCCACCCATTGCTGTATGATACAAGAAGCCCAGTGGCTTCTTATCTCCTGCTTCATTGTCTACATTCCGCTGTCGACGAAGGACGCTAGAAGAAAACCGTTTCCGGTTTACGTGATTTATCCCAAATGTACTCTGTCAAAGAAACTTTTCTTTTGTACTACTTTGCGCAAGACAGACAATTAGCAAGAAGACAAGTCAATATATACGCTCACTGGGTTTTATCAGATTCTATTTCGGTACATTTCCTCCTGGTAGAAAAGAAAGAAGACATCTCAAATGGAACTCCACTTAGGAAAATAAATGATTTTCTGAAATGCATTAGCTGGCAGAGGTTTACCCAAAAAAGCGTTTTTGCAAAAAAATTTCAACAATAATTAGTCTTTTAGTTTACATTTAATGGGGAATTACATTCCTTGAGTTAATATTGACAGGAGGGTTATTCCACTCATTGGGACCATTGGTACATACTATCATCACCCATTTCCACTACCATCGGCTTTCCAAGCCACGAACCTTTTACAATGCAAACTAACATTCACAATTACTTGAAAAAATATTTTCTTACTAACCGTTTTACTAACAGATTTATTTGGTTTCAAATGCCGAGTTGTTGCTGGAATGGTTTGACCGAGAATAGATGATAAGCATTTCCGGTATATGTAATGACTGATTTGTTTCGTTTTTTTTTTTACTGGATGATATTTTCTGGAAAAGTCATTCGATTTGCACGTTTTTTGCTAGAAAACTTAGCATGAGCTGCATGACACCTCGTTATATCCTCGGTCACGTGACGAAATTGGACTGACCCATTTAACTCTATATGTAGTCTTCTTAGTGTGATGAGTGGTCCAGATTACATATCAATTTTGGTGGAATTCGTTTCTGCGTGGGAAAGTCACTCACCATAAATCGACTCACATTCACTAATCAGCTAGACAACCGTTTGATTAATACATGAGGTGAAATATTACACTTACAATAAATTTAAAGCATGAATGTTTCCAGCCAGTACCTGTTAAAAACCCGAGTTTACAGTTTGCCCTATTTGTTTTTTGTTTGCCTTACAAACAGAAGTTGTCTCGCTGTGAGCTTAACCCAATCGACCATATATGTGAACATATATTTGGTGTGAATAAATTAACTGAGCTTAAAGTTTTATTTCTACTTTTCTTTATTTCATCTGTATTTATCGCACAGAAGCAAGTTGTTTTTGTGTATGCATCTGTAAATAAAATGCAAGGCTGATCACTTGCACACTCATGTCAATATAGCGACATGTGGACACCATGAATCATTCTACAACACGGAACTTATCCTGTGAGCAGTCAAGACAATCATATTCTCTGGAGACTTTCTATAGTGAATGCGACTTGCACTACTTTCGTACGCCAGGTTTGGAAGCCACTGAGTACCGTCTATAACCACAAGAGGTTTAGTGAATCTAGTCGAGAGCAACCACCGATGATATTTGTACGAACTTTCGGCTTTGATTGTTTGGCTGGTAACTGTCGCTCCGGGATTATCCTTCATCTTATTAGGTAACTTCGTTTCACGCACTTAACGACATCCAATGCCGTTTCCAACAGTCGTCCATCCTGACTGAGGTATACGTCTACAGGTCAACCGCTTCATATTTCTTTAAACGTGAATGTAGTCAACATAGCGAGATTGTACTATATTAACAAAATAATATCGACATACTACATGTATATGAGGCAGGATGTGAATACCGTTTAAGATTGTTCAATATTAACCAAATTATATGGACATACATTTAACAAGATATGAAAATCGTGAAAGATTGTACGAAATTGCGTTATTAATATATTTTAAAACCAGCTTTGAAACTACCTTTAAAATGACATATCATATGCTATAATACCTCTAAAACTGACCATGTTATTGCTGATTAAGTACGACGAACACGACCTTTGTACCAGACACATTTTTATAGAAAACTTTTTCGGAGTCAATGTACATAGCAGCTCAATCTAAAGTATAACAAACTTTCCACAGTTGCTTCGGTTTATTTTTGCTTAAATCTCAATTTTAACCTGGTATCGCCATTTTTACCTATAACTCAATAATCAAAACAATGATTTGTGACTTAGTCTGAATTTTGCTGGACAGATATGCTAACCACATCTTCATTGTATCTCATACAGTGAACCATTCCTGTAACTATAATTTATAGATTGAAGCACTAACTGTAAGCACAGTGCCAAAGTATATGTATGTCCTCCATGGTACATGCAGTCAGCACTACGTGCATATGTGTTCACTATACAGTATATACCGTCAGTCCAAAGCACAAAATTACCTTCGTAGTACATGTACGTACAGTTACTTCTCAGTGCCCGATCACCAACGATACGCACAGTCAGGCCCCAGTTCGCATTCTCTTGCCAAGGAAACAGTCACTCCCCAATGCATGCAGTATGTCCCCGGTACACATTCACTTCCCAACCATATACACTCACGCCCCGATGCATACAGCCAGTTCCCAACTATATACAGCCACTCCCCGATGCATAGGCCTACAGTCAGTTCCCTTTACACAGTCAGTCCCAGAGTATATAGTAAGGTCCCAGTACATAAGTCACTCACAAGTACATACGGCCAGTCAAAGTTTCATAAAAATTTACTCCCCAGTATACAAATCACTTTCCAGTAAATACAGCCAGTATATAACGTCACTTGCGAGTACATAAGTCACTTGCGAGTACAAACAGTAAAGAGAAGACTTTGACTGACTGCCTGTACATGACAAGTAACGCGAGAAAGTGCGTAAAAAGCCAATCGTGCACCTAACTGGTTTCTCACGGGTTTCCACCATATTTAAGTAAGATATAGTGTGAAGTGCACCATCCATCACCAAATAAGTAAGATACCTTTGAGTACAGCATTGAACCCCAATGAAACAAACAGATGTTATGTCAATAACGTTATAACACGATGGTGTATGGGGCGTTATATTTCGTTCCATAAGGATGAAGCATCATAGCCTGAATAACAAAAGAGCTAATAGCCTCTAGCTCTACAAAAACATCTTCTTAGAACGAAGCCTTTTATGTTTGAACATCAAAATAAATGTCGGCTGAGTACCGTTAATATTAAGCTACCTGGCAGAATGAGTGGGATGCTATTTCCGCCCTATCCAATACACTGGACAATTCGGCCAAAGAAAAGGTATTGTATAGCTTCGTTTGCTGTAACTCAATGCCCATCCTTGAACTTTATCAGAATTATACTATGAATAATCATAGAATACATCACGTAGTACATGCCATAACGTTCTTTCTATAACGGGAAAAAATTGCCGTTGAAAATGTATGTGGTCATGTGGAATGTTGATAAGGGGCCGGTTGTGCGCCAAAATATTAGTCGCTAACACAAGATTAAATCGCTAATACCGAATTAAAGATAGACTTTCAACATGGCGTGAAGTCATCAAAAAGAGGATAAAAATTAATAGCTTTTCAAGCAACCGGCCCTGATACAGTCTTAGAATACAGGTGGTGCTAGTATTGGGAAGCTACCATCCGCTGTAAAATGGAAGGATAACCGAATTGTCTTTGATGGCTGTAAGATATTAAGATAACCGTATAGGCAGTATGAGGCGCCATTGTCACTGTTGAGCTGTTAAAATGTTACTCTGTTTATTTGTTTGATTAGAGTTTAACACCGTATTTAAGGTTATAACACGAGGGCGTGTCAGCCTAATTTGTGAAGAAAACTACCATCGACATCACTGGCAACAAACATAGACAAGACGGGACAAATACAGGACGCAATTCAAAAATCCCGATCAGATCGGCTTCATGCTCTATTCCAAATTTCAAAATTCAAGTCTACACTCAGGGTGAAGGATAGAACAATGGTAGATAAACAACATATATACTTAAAGCGTGTTTCTGTATTTTCAATCTGTTAATTGGCGATGTTAAGTCTCGTTTGGCCAACAAAGTGTGTCAGAATGTTCAGTATATCTAATATTATTGGACAGTCCTAATTGAGCCAATAATAGCCGGTAAGTGATAAAGTCCTGATATTAAACAGTGATGTGCACTCTACCTCTGTGTCTCTAAATATGGTTACATTGAATGATAGACTATTAGTTACAGAACTCTATACTGATACGTCAAGGGATAAGAATATTGTCTGTATAAGGATCTCAGGACCACGATGGAGCTCTCAAATATGGAAATATTGTGAAATGTAAGAATAAGGAATAGCTGTATTGTCTCAATTGGTAAGTTAAAATGAATGTTTCTATGGAAAATGTATTTAAATGTATGTGTATATTCTGTTCTAGATTAACTCAACCATGGAGCAAGCATCCGTCAGGCATGACCAACTTACTCTATCCGTGCCTTAATGTTCATTGATTTATGTAAATAGCGCAACGTCAGTACCGGGCTCAACATTCTGTACCGAAGATGACTCCTGTGTTATGGTGATGAAAAGGTTCAATCTCCTCATTGTGTAAAACACTATCTTACAAAAATCCATAAAGTACCAATACATCTGTCATTTGGATTCAGATGATGTAAAATTCAATGGAAATAAATATGGGGCTCGACAGGACACTGTGCGGAAGTCGGCACCAAAGAATAAATTAATCTGCCTTAAATATTGTTTTTTTAAGTCATTTTTTTTAAGAAACGGACAATACTACAAATGAAATTCATATACCACCCTATCCTTTATAGAGTGGTTTTCAAAGCTTCCCTTTGTCTAAATTATTCTATATTAGTTCTCCTAATCTCATGACTGTCCGCGCATCAGAAACGAAATGGTCTAGTCGGAATGATGTGAATGTGTCCAAACGAACCGTCGGCAAGAGAATTAAAAAAAAATTGTGTTTGTTTGTTTGATTGTTGTTTAACGTCGTACTCAAGGGTATTTCACTTATATGACGACGGACGAAAATACAGAATATCAGAAACAAATCTGCTTCCAGTTAGCCCTTTAGCTCTGCGAACACCAGGGCAACAGAAAGCAACCTCTTTTCTCGCCTCTTACGATTAACCGAGGAAGCCAAGGGAGTATTATGCAGGGCCATGGCCCACCCGCTCCCTCCCACCCAATAAGTACACCCGATGTAATGTTTCCAGACAACTGATGGAAGTACCCGGATCAGTCGAGTGCTTTTAATTTTTCATCAAATCCGATGCAAATCAGCCTGAAAAGGATGCTAGCATATGCACAGAAAAATTGTTTAGATTCCTAAAAACCTTATTATGTTACAATCTCTGCTTCTGAATATAACTGAAAGGCGCTTGATCCAATGATTGCTGGGACGCCAAAACACAGAAGTCTAATGCTATCTTGGTGAATTAATGTGTTTTGTTTATCCGACTTACATTTCAAGGCATTGGTAAACGTTGTCAGACGCCAGGCGATGTGTTATAAAAGCCACAATATTATTTTATTAAAAACATATAAGCTAGCTAGGTTGGTCAAGTTCTGAGGAATTCCCGTCGGCTGTGACCTGTGTAAACATTTTTACTTGATTCATGACGAAAAAAAATAAAATAGCCGTTTGAGTCCGACTTTCTTTGGCGCCACAAAACCCAGATCCTTGCGTTGCTTGATTTGGAATTGTGACATTTTACCGGACATAAACGCAAATATGCTCATAATTAATTAAAACCAGTTTATTTGACTTCGATTTTTTTCAATGCTTAATGGCGCTTTATGCTATAAAATTGAATAACACTAGTCCCAAATCTTTTATTAAAACCATTCGCGCATGTCAAATTACTCATGCACTCCGTTGACAGCAACTCAAGATAACATACAAATACAGTTAGATAAGAGTTGATAATGTGTGTGCTTCCACCTGTGAATTTGTCAAATTTGTGAATTTGTGCAACGTTCGGGATTGTTCGCAAATGCTTCAATATTACACCATGAAACCGTAGAACATCGCTCTGCTACCTTCAGACGTGGAGCCTTCGAAACCACCCAGGATTGTCGCAAGAAAGAGGTGTATGTGGGATTTATTCAATGGCGAAGATATTATTCCTTGGTAGACTGTGTACTTAGTGTACATAATTTGCACTTTAACATTTCATGAAACTTAAGGGTTCCATGTGCCCATGATTCAGGCATGCTTTCTAGCCCAAATACGCTATATCCTCAAAGCAGTGCACAGATAAACTCTTGCACGAAGAAACTGAATCCGCCAGCAGTGCTCAGCTTCTAGAATGAATATACTGATCCCGCCCAGCAGTGTTCAGATGTGCTTTAGCGTGACGGCAACCTGTACTAGCACAATGAATAGGGCTATTTCCTCCATGCAGATTCTCAAATCTACAATGTGCAAATGTAATAAGGGGGAACTTAAGACACGAAGAACTGACAGGAAGCCAACATAATGTAGAACACAGAGTTGGTATGTGAGCGTGAGAGGCAAATAACTTTCGCACTGCATTTTATAAGTGCAAATGTTTCCTGAGTGTTTCCCACAGCACATTCGCAAGAGACGTGACCGGTAGTGTGATCGAAGGGTTATGTCAGGAGTGAAATTAGCTCAATTGAAATCTCCGACCTCGGGGAAAGATTAACTGAATCCTCAACTCAAATCACTAAGGCATAAAAAAACAACTGTTTTGTTAACTGGTGTGTGAAAATCTCTTGGCGAAATCAGCACTGATTGGGTTTCTTCCTTCACATCGTTACAAGTGTCTATAAATCGCCGTCTGGAATCTGCAGTGATCGTTTCCTTAGTTAACTCGGCTTAACTTCAACTTGAGACTTCGGACCAACGGTTCATATATCATGGTAATGCCGGTGTTTTTTTTTTCAGGTATTGTTATCAATTAAGAAAAAAAAATACACACTACACAAAAACTACGACCCGCTCCAGAGCGTTCTTTAGTTGACGACTTGTATTCATCCTATCTCATTGTAACATTAGCCTTAATGATAAATTTATTTTACTGCTTTTACACTGAAGGCTTGGTTTAATAGTAATAATAAAAAAGTTTTGATTGTAAAACATTTTCTTTCAAAAACGCCATTTAACAATGAATCACACAATGTGTGAGTCTAACTGTATACTGAACCTAACCCTAGAACTAATCACGACGTTATATCATTTATGTAAGTTTTTATGTACTAGTATATATTTCAATCCAGACGAGTTCACAAAATGTAATGTGAGAAGGCATCACCCTACTATAAAAATGTATGTAAAAACAAAGTTATTATTCGCGTATGTTTAAAATTTAGGTAACCATACTACGCTGGTCTTGGTATAGATTCAAAGAATGAGACAATTTTTTTGCTTAAAAAAATCAACATTACTCATTATTATGTGATTCACCAACTCAAAGGAAATTATTAGATCCTTTATTGAAGACACGAGATTTACTTCCAGATAACAAAAACTGGTATACTACTATGTTCTCAAACCAAAAAACAGATAATAAATTGCCTACTAATCTATAAAACTTTGATTTTATCGATTTCCTTTTACGAAGTCGGCTTGGTGTTTAATTCCGTCCTGTGCTCTCCTCTATCAGTTACTAGAATGCCGATACTTCATTGATGTTACCATCGATTATTTTACTCCACTTACAAAATTGAAGCTGTCATTGCACACCACGACTTCCCTGAAACAACTCAGATACCAATTAGGCATACCTGGAAAACTCGATATTATTTTTGATATTCTGTCTAATACTTTCAACAAAAACATTTTATTTCGTTTTACTTAAATAGCTAGAATTGAAATTTCAAAAAACAAAAAAACCTTATTAAGAAAAAACATAGGAAACGTTCTCTGTGCAAGTTCCAGGCCACGGCCAAGACCGTACTATACTGGTGAATGCAGATTTGTTTCAAGAAATGAAATGGTTACAAATGACTTTAAACAAACCGTTAACACTTTGACACATATAATGGTCAAAGTTGTTTTCAGTGACAAACAAAATCCGCTCAAAGCAGCCGACAAAATCAGCGTACTGAAATTTAACCTTTATTGGCAGAAGAGCTCCTCAAGCTCAAGAGGCTTGATTGTACTCCGCTTAGAACGTGATCAAAACATTTTGTAGCCACAGATAAGAAGCACGACGCAGATATCAAAACTGAGCATAAACTCTTGACTTTACCTTTCTAAAATCAAATGTTTTAAATCCAGAATGTAACAAAATAAACGTGAAAATTGCCTAATCTAAATTCACATGAAAACACTATTAGTAACTTATGAAACCTATACATAAGTTAAGTCTATTTATTAAAGTTATCGGCAATAAAAAAAGTTGAAATTGAAATACGCCGCAGAATGACGAATTAAAGGTACTGGGTGGTGAATATCGAACTGAACAGAAGGATCTGTAGATTTATTTCTCTGGGATAATCATTAATATTGACAGGAGTACTTTCTCATGTGTGCTTCTGATTGGATTTGTCTTTTAATTGTAGAAAATAAAAATAAATTGTAAATATGTTCACGCCACAGCATAGCTGATATACCGCTGAATGTGGCGTAAAACACTAATCAATCAATCAATCAATCTATTCTCATGTGCCTTGTTGTTGAACACACCATGTCCTCGTCGGATTAATATCTTTAAGTTTCCGACTACTGATCTGAGAATTTGGTTTTCTCTCTTCTAGCTGCCTTTTTTATCTCCGGATTAGAAACATAACCCGCGGCTGATCTTATTGTATCGTTGTTCTGTAGCAATTATATCACGAGAAACCTTTTAAGGTACTCCAGCAATCGGATTTGATGGATTGCAGCGTTCAGTGTACTGAATGGTTCTATTATTCTTTATGGCAACTACTCGAGCGCATAATCGTTGCATTTGTATACATGTCTAAGAGATCTGCAAGCCAGCATATGTAAATTAATGGTTTCTGTTTCATGTTAAAACATTAGGAATCGAATTGAAAGAGCAGTGTTTATTTGAGTTTGCGGACATAATTGAAAACAACATAACCCTTTGTTTAACAAGAAAGCTAGATAACAAAATGATGTGAATTGATTATATAATAGACATTAACCTCGAAGGCAGTGATTTCCTTGTGTTTAATTTAGGTTTTGTTAACGCCACACTGTAACCTAACATGTAACAAATACAAAGAAAAAACACATAAGTTAAGGCTGGGATAACGGCAATATGTTGCTGGAGGACCTACCTTCAAGTTTTATTAAACGGTTACGACTTGGAATCCCACACAAATACTAACTAGGCGCTATGTAGCCAACAAGTCCTGTCATGTCTGATCTGTTCAAACACAGTAAGTCATTCCCTTATGACGTATTGATCGGTACACGGTTACAAGTTGTATTATTTATATATCGCGGCCCTTTGGTTAGCTGCTTTGACCACTTTACAATGTAGAATAAGGAGTCTGCCGAGTTTGTCTATCAGATAAGTTGGGGCTGGTAAGATGTGTCGTAACACTTTCTTAGTTAGAAAGGGTCGTGGGTTCGATTCCCGGACGGGTTTCAACCTACAAAAATGTTCTGAACAGGTATATGTTCTAACTAAGAAAATGTTATTCCAAAATAACGAAAATACTGTTAATCTTCACTTTTTAAAAAAACACAAAAATTATTCATTTCTATCAGCTTTGGGAGCTGTGTCACTCCCCTATAAGAGGTGTAGTGAATGTACGCTATCTAGACTCCGGCTGACTAACCTTCTATTTTTGTAGAAGGCCGGGTGGCCGAGTGGTCTA
>JAVFBW010162369.1:0-21118 GCA_034783835.1 Mopalia ciliata
CGCCTCTTACGATCGACTGAGGAAGCCGAGGGAGTATTCTGCAGGGCCATGGCCCACCCGCTCCCTCACGGGGCCTGGATACATAGAAGTACCATTAGCAGGCTGACAGGTTAGCCATCAGTGTCATTGGAGATGGTCCAGTGGTTTTCAGAAGGTTTCAGGTACATGTAACTAAATGTGTCATTGAATAGCGCATCCTTGTATTTCTGTTCACAATTATGATTAAGTGTGAATTACAATTCTTAGGGGGGAAGGGAGCAATATATTGTATGTGGAGCTTAAAATTGAAAATGTATTGTCAAATAAAAGAAAAATTCGAAAAACCACTTGGAGACTTACTTGCGTGGTCTACTGTTCACAGAGCCATTATGTGAGTCTGGTGTCCTGTTGACACTGCTGTTCTGTGAGCCTTTCTTGGATGTGCGTTGACTGAGCGGAGTCAACTTCAAACCGTGCTGATATGATCTACAATACATAATTCACATCTCATAATCAGTAATTACATCAATCTTCCATAGACCTCCTCGTGATGAAAACGGTTATTGTGTAACCAGGGCCTAATCTACTTAAGTGAAAAAATATTCTGCTAAATATCAGCCTGTTATTTTCCAGTGAACACAAATTGAATGTGAAATAGGAAGTTTTCATGTTATAAATATAAAGAAGAGATGGAGGCTGTCAAACCGGGCTGGTAGAATACATTTTACAAAATGGTATGAAACTGGCACTCTTAATAGCCTGGATAAACTTCTTCTTACACAACATTCGACATGGTTTTAGCGTCATGCCCCTTAATAAAAAAAATCAACAGTTGTTGGTTCTACACAATATACCATCAAGCATGATTATTAAAAATTTGTTATAACTTTTCAATATATGGACCATTTCTATATAGACCACTGGCCCTGCCAGTAAGAGTTGGAATCCTGGTGGATGAAAGGTAAGCAAAGTTTTCTTTCTCCACATCAAAAATATGTACCGACCAATTAGTGTCAGTATTTGATTGTTATTGAAAGCTCACACTGTGAAAGCATCAGGGCAACAATGTGGCCGCCCATTTGATTGTTTGCTTGTTTGTTTGGGGTTTAACGTCGTACTCAAGGGTATTTCACTTATATGAGGATGGAAAGTCCACTTCACACTGTCCATTGCCTTATTACAGTGGAAAACCAGGAAGAAACCTCGTAAAAATCACCCCTGCAATTGCCAGAGCCACAAAGTGTGGCTCGCTCATATACCTGATGGTCGACAGGCGGACTTGATTCGGTTAACAGTACATCAAAGCAGGTTCAGTAAGCACAGACGCTACCACTAAGCCACAGCCGCAGGCACCTTCATTTGATTTGTTTGTTTGTTTGATTGGGGTTTAACATCGTACTCAAGGGTATTTCACTTATATGACAATGTGCCAGCCCAATGGGTGAAAGAAACACCCTCGACACCACTGGCAACAAACAAATACAAGACAGGACAAATACAGGACGACAAAAACAGGACGCAATACAGACACCAGTAACCTAGATTGTCAGAGCCACAACATGTGACTCGCTCATATACCTGATGGTCGAAAGGCGGACTGGACCCCGTGAACAGTAAATCGAAGCATGTTCAGTTCAGGAAGCGCACTCGCTACCACTGAGCCACAGCCGCGGGACGCACCTCCATTTGAAGATAGAATATAATAACAAAAGAGTCAATGAGTGGTTAGATGTGGAATGAAGGCCTGGGGTTATCAGGGGCAAATAGGATCAATATAACAAGTGAAGGATGTCCAGGGGAGAAGTAAAGGTAAAATCAATGTCAGGTCTAATGAGCCCTGCTCCAATATTGCATGTGGTCATGGCATTAAATTAGGAAGTTAAGACAGCATCAGACTTAACAAAAACATAAAGAACTGTGGGCCGTATGACATTAACAGAATGGTCAGTCACCCACAAATAACAACCTATCCATCATGTAAGATATACGTGAATTTTTGTTCTGTAATAGGGTTAATACTAAACATAACCCTAAACCTAACCCTAAAACTAACCCTTATACTTCATGTAACTCTAAAGGACAACACCGAACCTAACCCTAACAGTAACCCTAAACCTGCCACTGAAATTCACATCATATCTTACATGACGAACTGACCCGAATAACCCCCAATAACTTTGTGTGGGTTACTGACCAGTCCAAAAGATGCCATAGAGCCAAAAGTCCCCTACATTTTTTGATAATGTGATGGGAAACTTTTTTTTTTTTTTTTTTAAATTAAAACCAATATACATTACATGTATGCTTACAGACACAAAAGTTGCTGGTTGGTGTTTAAAATTGAGCTATGTTATCTCACATGTGTTTCTAGGGTGTGTACATATAATTTCTATATATAAGCTAAATGTTACAAACTAATCAATCAATGTAAAATATGGATGTTTATTCCATGCATGTAGCTTCTTCTTAAATGTGAGGAAACAATAAGTAAATAAATAATGAGTGACTTTTGTCAATAGTTCCACTTCAGTTACAAACTGTTGTGTGATTTTTACCCCTTTCCCTGCTTTAAGGTTGACTTAAGTGCATTTGTGCGTAGTGAATTTAATCAGAATTTGAATCGATTAAACGAGGAGATGAAACGGTCTGCTACAATTTGTCTCTGTTGTTATTGGTGTAAGGGATAAGTTGCTATGGAGACACCAAACAACTGAGTTGAAGGTGTGAAAATAAAGCTGTTCACACACTGCTCCACCCCAGAGAATCAATTTCTACCCACAGCTCCAAACATTAGCAGTGCTTAGACAACAAAGCTGTAATTGAGAACACTTTTATCTTCTGAAATGATGGACTAATATTGGATAACGTGTCGCACACATCAGGTACGCTGGCACCAAGACAAACTTAATTGCTATGTTTACATATATTGGTAAACATTGCACAATATTTATTAGAGCTACATGTAGACAGTGCAAATTAAACTGATATTAAAAAGTTTTAAAAGTTCAGTACTCCATTTTAATGATTTCATTATGTGGTCTACTTATAAAGTCTTATCTATTGAACAGCAAAACTACATAGAAGGGTTAATTTAGATTGTCTCTTTCTCACTAATAATAACTTTATTAAACGGGGAAAAACTACAGTTACTCTGGCCCCAATTATTATTTTGGGAAATTTGTTTAAACAGTTTTATCAATAATCTAAGATTGAAAGAAAATGATCAAGTTGTTGTTGAAGTTATCATGTTCACAACACATCCAGCTTAAAGGTTGTGAAATTAGGCATTCGATTATATCAGAAGTCTATCAAGTAGAAGTATGAAACCAGCCATTACCCAGTCTCAACGGCATTTTGACCAACCAAGCGCTAGAGATAGAGAAATCTCTAAGGACATGAAATGAGTGTGGAATCATGGGTATATCATATTAACGCTGTTTCTGCCACATTTAAAACGTTATATTTTACCCATAAGGCGTCAGCGGATTCTGAAATTCAAACTGCGCGAAACAAACTAAATCTACCATTTCTTGCGCAATGAGTCATGTGGCACTATGAAAGTCCACTAAAATCACAATGCCGTTGGGACAGGGTAATGGCTGGTTTCATACTTCTACTTGATAGACTTCTAATTATATTATATTGCAGAATTTGGTTAGTTTAATTGAGTTTTCTGCTGTACTCTATGTTGTTTCCCTCATATGACAGCATACCAGCCCAGTGGGTATAGGAAATCCCCCTCAATGTCGCTGTCTACAAATACCACAGAACCACCTGGGAGTACACCGCTTGTTGGAAGGAAAAAAGCTATATTCCAATTTCAAAGGAGTCATGCTGACAACAAACACAACTGTTAAATAGCGCAATGATGGCCATATTGTTGTGAGGAATGGTGCTTAGTTCACAAAGTGATCCTAGCCTATGTTGAACGTACATGTAACTGTCAAGGTAACATGTATGTCTTCAGCACTTGTCATCATGGCAACTACGTTTTGCGTAAGCTAATATTGCTTTGTGAAATGGTAGCCTGGACAGTAGTATGTCTAAGTCTCATGACTGCTTAAATAGATCTACATTTAGATCAGTATTTTGTGTTTTATTTATTGTTTTGTTGCACAACAGGTAGGGTTTGTGTTAAATTGAGTGTGACGAGGTCAACTATTCCCAAGTACACAGGAGAAAGAACCGGCCTTGTATTTATAAACATACCTTTACAATTATATGGAAAATCAGCATTATTTATAACAAAAGGTTAAATGTTGATGCTTATATTTATCAATAGTCATAAATAATATGTTCTGCAGAGTGAGATGTTTGTTTATATGGAACAGCACCAGGATGTAAAATTCAGAAAATAAATCTATTAAATTCAGTTTTTGACATAATTTCAGGTCAATCCAATTAAAGGGACAAGTCATCTGATACTTTTGGATAGAAGTCGAATTGATAATTTGGTAAGCAATGTGTTGATAAAATCTTAGATTAAACCATTTATCATTTATTAATTTCTAGTCTGTTAACATGAATGTTTACATGGAGATAAAAACACACATTATATAACATGGTAAAAGGAACTGTAGTCAATATTGTTTGGACAGGATCCAAACACTTTAAATATTTAGAGACAATTTCGTTTGGTATAACAAAAGAAATATTTGGGCTGGGGCCAAAACCTTGTGAACATAAAGCACATTCAACAAGTACCGTACAAACTGCAATTTTCTTTTATTTTAGTTCTACATGTAGTCATAATAAACCCACATACAAGATAACAGATTCATATTTCTGCCATATTTTGACACAGTGGAATTCCATGTCTTGTGGCTAATATATTTGAGAACATGTATGCCGGCTCTCTGACAGGGGCTTAGCCAGAAATCAGAAATAGGGTGTCTAAAAAGGTCATTTGGCTTCAATTTTCAGATAATTGGGTGTCCAATTTTGACAGTTTTCCTATCTCCTACATGTTAAAGTTTCTTTAAACAGGGCGTCCAAATAAGTCAATTCTTCACTTCACTATTTTATGATTACAACTACACTGTGAAGTGGAGAATTAAGTTAAGCCACCATGCATGTAAAACTCAAAAACAAACAGTTTATACATTTGATATATGTACATGTATGTTGACATGCTATAAAACATGAAGTGTGCATTGAAGTTATAAACCCAGAGAAAAACATGAAAGAACCTGCAATAATAAAACAGCCTGTGGTAAATGAGGTTTAGTCAGTCTAGTGAATAATAACCCCAGTCTTAACCACAGTCTATGGAACTCACAATTGTAGTGTTCACCGATTCTTCAATGGTGTTTATGATTATATTGAAACAAATACAAGCTTAGTTACAGTAACTCTACACATGTACTGTGTGCGGGTGACAACAATCATTAGCTACTTACTCAATTACGATACATTTTAGGAATCAGTAATATATTCTTGCACTGTTTTGTTCGATTGGGGTTGGATTGTTTGTTTAACTGGAGTTTAACGTCGTACCCAAGGGTATTTTACTTATATAACGATGGATTGTCCACTACAAAATGCTCATAGCCTTATTATGGTGGAAAACTGAGAGGAAACCGTAATTGCAAGAGCTACTTATATACCTAAGGGTCGACAGATGGAAACGATCCTGTGAACGGTACATAAAAAGCACTGGCTAACCCAGTCTTGACCACACTGGCAACAAACACACACAAACGGGACAAATACAGGGCAATCAGAGGAAGCTATTCAAAGACATCCCAAACAGATCAGCCTCTTGTTCCCTTTCAACTCAGAGAGAACTGGGGCAACATGAAGCTGCCTCCATACCCGCCGGGACAACACTGATGAAACAGCAATTATAGTGTTTCAAAACAACAGATCACTGACTGAAAGCTTACTACAGAACATGGTTCAAGTTATGACTCAATATTACTCTTCAGTAAAACTCAATATAATTCTACAGACATAACTCAACCAAAAACTATAAAAAATAAAATGGGGAAGATATAATTTGATCTAATGTAGAACTGTTTAATATCAATGATTCAAAAAGTAAGTACATGTGATACACCAGCGGAGGAGGGTCATACCTACCTGCTGGACAACCACTCAACCTCTTGAATGGAGGTCTGACAAGTACATGCAGCCTGTTTTTTCTCAAAATATAAATCAAACAGATAATTATGAATAAAAGATTGTTTGTCTGTTTGTTTTATTGGTGTTTGACATCGTACTCAAGGGTATTTCACTTATATGATGACGCATTACGGTGGAAAATCCGGAGAAAACCACGTTAAAACCACCACCGCAACAGGCAGAGTCGATACTGTATAAACGGTTAATCGACGCAGGTTCAGTTTAAGAGGCGCACTGGCTATCACTGAGCCACGGCAGCGGGCCCTATGTACAAAAAAAAACCATATTGACTACACTGACCGTCTTTCCTGCCTTGGTGAATGCATCACAAGTTTTGGGTGTTCATAATCTTTGTGGACAAATCTCTCAGCCCCACAGGCCACATAGCAACCAGTATTCTCAATTTCGTGCACAGTATTGATTGGGCGGCCCTCTAGGTTACATAGTCTAAAAAAATAAATAAAAACAATTAATTACTTCAAAGTTTATTTTTGTTTATAGCTCCATTTTTTTAGCAGAGATGAAAGCTTAATCAACCGGCCTCTATCTGTCTGTTAACAACGTTCATCTGTTTTCCCCTTTTTTTGTTGCAGTCTTTAGTTGATTGACAATTGTCAATTTACATGCCACATCAGAGTCTTACTCAGTACTGCTTTTTGAAACAAATGAATGGAACACAGAAAATTACTCTAACAATAAAGGTAAGCTAACACAACTGGAAAGTATGACATGTTTTGTGTCTTGGTTGAAAAAATAATGTACCTGCAACATACATGTACCTGGACATACGACAATTACATGTAAAAGTGTAGCAATTTCTCCAAAAAGACAGAATGGTGTTTACAGGCTTCCATACAACAACAATTCTTACATATTATGGATACATGTAGTTAGATTCACTTGACATTATTTATAGCAGAAAGGGTATTTGGGTGCACCCTTGACAACTCTATGATTGGCTTTCTGTTCTGATTGATTGAATGACAAAAGAGAATTATGCTGAGCAAACTGTTACTGCTATGAGTGAGTGGCCAACAAAAGAAAAATGACACTGAGCAAAACTGTTGGTGTTCTCCCTGATTGACTGAGAATAGTGGATATTAGGAGGCAAAGATCAAACTGTCTGTATTCACTCACCCTGCCAATGATCACCTAACCAGCAAACAGTAGTTCACTAACCATAGAGAAAGCTCTCCGTCTCTCCCCTTACAGTGTCACTAGAGTCAATCAGCAGTGTAGTAACTCTTTACAGTTTACTTATTTGACATGAGTATTAGTCAAGGGTATTTTTAAGAGTGCGTGTTTTCAAAAAAAAAACACACCCATTTTTTTTTTACCATTGATTGACATTTTCCCCAGCAAAAAAATAGGTGTCAAAATTACACAAACATGTCATTAATTTATTTTCATGAAAGACACTATGCATGTAATTTGAAAGACAACAAGAGAGCTGACTCCTGATTTACCAGCTCGCCTTCACAGCATGTGATGCTGAAAGCATTATTTCAAATTAACCATGCCAATTAAATGTACAGAAATCTTGAACAAAAACCGCAAACAACAATAAAATATGATATAGTCAAAGTTGTTTTGCAAATAATCTGAAAGATCCACAAGGACAAAAATTTAACAACAACTAGGGTAGCATGATGAGTAAGTAGCTAACAGGTTCCCAGGCTAATTTAGAAGAAATATGCTCACGTTATCAGTGAAATCACTATTTCTTGCATAATTTTGTGAACAGTTTCTAAGAGTGCAGGTCATTGTGCTTGTCATCATACTCGTTTACATTATTTAGTGGAACGTAATTAAATGAAACTTTGTTTCAGTTTAAATACAACTGTAAAAAAAAAAAATATTCATAAATACAACTGGCCAACTCATTTTCAAGAAAATATGTTTGTGTAAATAATTAAATTGCAAAAATGGTGGCCAAGGTTAGTTAAGATTTGGAACAAAAAATATACAGGCAAATTAAATTTAGAAATTAATTTGTAGTCATGTTTTCAAGTTATCATGTTCAGGGCATAGACATGTAAAGCTTGTCATTGCATTAGCAGCCATATTATTAGCGAGAATTTTAAGACCATAAAAAGATGTAAGGCAGTTTTATTGTTGAAGTGTGATATGCAATCCTACATGTACCCATCGTTTGATTTGTTTGTTTAACAGGGTTTAACATCATACTGAAGGGTATTTCACTTATATGACGACAGATAGTCCATTTCACACTGCACCTAGCCTTTTTAACGGTGGAAAACTGGAAGGGAACTTTGTATAAACCACCCCCGCGATTGTCGGAGCAACAACACGTGCTTATTCATATACCTGATGGTCGACAGTCAGATTTCATTCCCTGAAGGGTACATCGAAGCAGGATCATTTTTGTAAGCGCACAAGCTACCACTAAGCCATCGTTTAAAGCCTTACTCACACGGGAGGAAATAGCTATAAAGCTGCCAGCCTCGAGAGACTGGGAGCTCAGCTACATTCTCATTACATTTTCCGCTTCAAACAAGAGAGCCTGAGCCAACATATTTCCACTCCTCTAGTCACATAACATCTATACGTATCATGTCATATTAGACACGAAGTGCAATTATGATCATATGGTCCGGTAAAATTAAGCAAAATCCAATGAATCCAATCTTGATGTGTTGATAAGAGGGAACTTAATTCCAAGCTTAAAGTATATCTGTGAATTTATTCTCAAATTACCGTATTTACAACATGAACAGATGTGCATGTTACAAAATTATGCAATAACGGTCGTACTATTTTGCAGAATTTGATGAAATGTAATCCTATCTGTCCCCTGAACAGGAGAGAACAATATTCCAAGTTTAAAGTTACTGTAATCCGTGAGTTTATTTTCAAGTCATCATGTTCACAACACATACATCTGAGAATACTGTGAAATCACACAATGGTGGCCATATTTTTGTCCAGAATATTCACAACATTTGCGACTATTGTACTATAATGTTAAGTCCTGTCAGCCCTGCTTATTATATTTCTTCTCTGGAGAAGGTGGCACACAGCTCTATTGAACTTCAGTTTTTAGATGTTGTTATGACATGCTGAAGGAACACAATGTCATAGTCTCTAAGCCCTACCCTGGTTTACAATTACACCATGTTTTCTACACCTAAGAATGCTAACAGTCAGAATAGGTTTAGGGTTGACCAAAACATCAACTCTATTTTACTATATATGGGCTACCCTGTCTAGTCTTAGGAGACTTTGGACAGCAGATTGTCAAGTGAACGATTTGTTTGTTTGTTTGTTTGATTGGGGTTTAACGTCGTACTCAAGGGTATTTCACTTATATGACAACGGACACAAATACAGAACATCACAAACAAATCGGCTTCCCGTTACCCTTTACCTCTGCGAACACCAGGACAACAGAAAGGAACCTCTTTTCTTGCCTCTTACGATCGACCGAGGAAGCCAAGGGAGTATTCTGCAAGGCAATGGCCCACCGCTCCCTCACAGGGCCTCAAGTGAACGAGTATGTATACTAATCAGTGACTTACCTCCTAATGGCTCCCCCCCATCTGAGTGCCACACGCTCTTTGATAGCATCCAGCACCATTTCCCATGATCCCTGCTCTCGTGGGCGGAGCTGAATTCGATGAGGACCCTCCAAATCATTGCCATTGGGATGAACACTGAAATGAAAACCAATCTAACTAGAAGGAGAACTTCACGAACAAAAAAGGATTCCCTGACATTTTCGTCATAACATAACTGATATTTTAAAGATTTCACTACATGTACTGCTATTGTACATGGACATAGTTTTTTGTGTTTTTTATTTGATTTTTTTGTCACAACAAATTGGCTTAAAGTTGTCCAGGGACTCCATCTAATATTCTTAAAGCTCCTGATTCTTCCACGTAATGGCTGCAGACGTGAAAGAAACACATAAAAAATAAAATTTTAATTGTTAATTAGGGCTGACTCCAAGAAATGATGGGCAATTCAAGTTGACTACAATTGTATATATTCTCTATTTATTTAAACAATCTTCAGTAGATGAAGATGCTTTAAATAAACCAAAATATATAGTTAACATGAAGTGTTCATCATTTCTTGGTGTTGTCATCATATTTGGTCATTCCATCATGTAAGATATGATGTGAAGTTCAGTGTCAGGTATAGGTTAGGGTGATGTATAGGTTTAGATTAGCGTTAGGTTTTGTGTCGTCCTTTAAAATTAGAATACGGTTTAGGTTAAGGGTAGTGTTTAGTATTAGCCCTAACCCAGAACCAAAAATTCACCTATATTTTACATGACGGATATACTTTCTACTATATGTACACACTTAGTTTTCTTCAGCCAGATTGTAAGTTTGATTATACCTCTTTAAATACTTACAAGATGATGATTGGCTCTGTGCGTATTTTCCTGATACGGCCAGATGTCTGAATTCTACTGTGACGGACTGGTTTAATCTGCAACCAGAAATAACCTTTAACCAAAGCTACATATAAAGGACACTCGATGGGGACATTTACTGAAAAAATGTATTTGTTTGTCTACATCGTGGTTAGGGGGAGCTTCCTTTTTACCTGGTGCTCCCAGAGCTACATGTAAGGGGCAATAAGAAGCTAATCTGTTTCTGAGCTCATTGTTAATGTATGACATCTTGTAATTGTTGTTTTGTCTTTTTTGATAGAAGTAGTGTCAAGTGTGATTTCCTTCACTACTTGGGCTGCAGAGTTATATATCCGTTTAAAACAGTAAGTATTGCTTTTAACCCCAATTAAAAAAACCACCTTTCAAAACTTTTTTATTCCACTAAACAGTGTACTGTAGCAGGAGACAATGGCCACAGCACACTTCTATGATTCAAGCCAGCATGGCCCACACCAGTTGTTTTCTTCCTGTCATTGACAAATGTGGATTTTCAAAAGCGACAGGTGAAAATAAAACCCAGTGACAGGTTATTTATTTAATAAAAATATATATTTCTTATATTTTGTGTTAGTTGATAAAAAAGATGATTGTGTTCACATATTCTTTAGTTACTGTATGAGTCACCAGAGTGACGTCTCAGACATTGAGGTTTTCATATTCGTAAATAATAATTATGATCCTTAATTCACATCTAAGTGACTGTAGGCCCTATTTTACTTTACTCACAAAAAAAGGACAGGTAAACATGGACAGAGACAGGTAGAAAATTATCAATGCTGAAAAGGTGAACATTTTTAAACATTTTAACCCCTGCCCAAACTGATAGAGCCCCAGGCCACAGAAATTTCTAATGAACATGATGTACCTCTTAAATATCACAGTGAAATTTAACATTAAATATGGTGTAAGTTCAGGTAATATTGAACAAAGCTAAACCCAGACAATTTCATTTTTATTTTATTATCGGCTCAAATTATATTTATCCTTGACAGCAGACTGAGCAAGCAGTTTTATCATACCCCTAAACAGTAATGAGTTCATCACGATAATATGGTCAACCTTCTTCTGTAATATTTTATTATATTTGGCAACAATTGTTTGACCTCACTAACACACAAACTTTCTGGTGTGCTGAGACTTGTCCATATAGAACCACACAATGTGTCAGACAGTGTGAATTAAAAATGAAAAGAAACTGAATAATTTAGTTTTATTAGTGTATTAATATTGTGTGAACTGTATGCTGGGTGTCTATTAAAACCAGCTCAGATCAAGTACTTAGTGTACAGGTATTATAGTTGGTGAATAGAAGGGTGGTCCCATTCACAACCTATTTACACAACACACTGGGGTCTCAATGGCAACTAATCTCCACAATACATTGACAGATCTTGTCTCTGACTTCCCTCAAGAGACACAATAAACGGATCACCACACAGCCAATATATCATGTTCAATCAGCAAATAATCAACAATAGATCACTTGAGGGTCTTTCCTTCAACTCTATTTTCCTAGCATCAAATGACCATTTCTTACTCCACGTTTTATTCTCACAGTTTCTCTGTGTTTACAAAGACCACTCGAATCCTTCCTGAGTCAATTTAAACAAGTTTTTTTCTGTCCAAAATTGTCCCCTATAGCAGATATGTTCATTATAGTACATATAATCTCTTGACTTTAACACACAACAAAATGTCCAGATAGTTTTATTTTGCTTCGAAAAATGCCAAAGAAAAATAAGAAAGTTTTGCTTTTTACAATAATACTCATGTCACTATAACAGAGATATTCATTACTGTAATTATAACACATTTAAAGTCTGACCTTAATACACAACAAAATTTCTGGATATTTTTATTTTTCTTTCGAAAAATGCCATAAATAACTACCAAGTTTTTCCTTTTAACGATGATACTCATGTGTCTTGCCGAACAAAGTTCAGCCATATCAGTTAGCAGAACTTAGCCAGAGCTTCAGAATTCAATGATTTCTGAATACCTAGTGCATGAATGGCTGACGATGTACACTTTACTAGCTTGTCATACTTACGTGGCCAGTAAAATATACAGGGTTTGAAGTACGGGGAAATATTTTGATTAGTATTGATTGTAAATATGGATACACATATAGCCATCTACACGAATGGTAATGGACAGAGACAAGAAGACAAACAGAATGAAGACAAACAGAGAGAAGTTAAACCGAGACAAGACAAACAGAGACAAGAAAAAACAGAGACAACACAAACAGAGGCCAGCACTCTGCCAAAGTGTGTTACATGTAGTTATAGAGAGAGCACATGAACAGAATAAAGTGGCAGTGCGACACCTTGGAGAAAAATCAAGGCCTGGATTCCACACTCCCAGTTGTGATTTAGAGGAAAATAATATCAGAGAATCACTAGAGGAATACAAGTTTACAGCTCTGGAAATTATAGCTAATCTTTATTCTAATTCGCAATACTCACAAGTGATATGTCATAAAGAGAAAAAATAATAAACTAAAGTGTTCAAAGTTTTGAATACATGTATGCAGACATCCACAGAAAATTATTATTAAAAAAAACCCCAAAAAGACACTAAATGCATACAATAGAAACATTTTTGCCTTAAAAAACATGTCCAAACTATGGAATGTGAACAAACAGCATGAAGGGTTTTTCTGTTGGTCCATATAGAAATACAGATGCTTCCACAAACAAGCACAGTTTGGAAACTTATTGGTAAATAAATGAAAATTCTTCACCAAAAAACAAATGGAAATGAGGAGGTACCTGTTGAAGACAAGCTAACGTTTCTCTCCAGTTGAGCTCCATGTTCTCTGAGTATCCACAGTGTCCACAATCTGATGTGTATGGGTTTCCAATGACCAGTGATCACAACACACCTGGACGACCAGGTAATGTTGACCACAGCCTTGTGAATTACCACACTCCAATATCATATAATTAACGCATGCTTTATTACAACAGTTCATTAATTAATATCCCACTGCTGGGTAATATGTTCAGATAGCACACCGCCATTACATATCTCCATGGTTACGAATTGTGATTTGCTATGTCATGGTTTCTAGCAATTTCCTAGTGCACAATCCATTAAGAATCAAAGAATCCCAGTAGAGCTACATATTTATTGAAAATATTGCTAGAGTAGGATATTTAAGATGTTTTGTCTGTTGTTCGGATGCCACTGGAATGGAATTTTATTGCTCATTAGGAGCATCTTGATTTAATATGTACAACAACATACCACATATTATGATTTTATTTACAGCATGCATTCTTGTTGAATTATTGTAAATTTAATCAAATATTTCAGCAGTCATGCTAGTCAGCACAATTAAAGGATAGAACAGGCAACCCCATTTACTTCCAATCAGTTGGTTATAAAGTGTTCAAAGAAACCAGGACCCAAAGCACTACTAAATATAATCCTCTATTATATGATGACATGGCCTGTCGATTGTTTGTTAGATTGGGGTCTAACGTTATATCACTTATATGATGATGGACTGCCCATTACCGAGATTGTTTGTTTGTTTGATTGGTGTTTAACGTCGTGCTCAAGGGTATTTCACTTATATGACGCCGGACACAAATACAGAACACCACAAACAAATCTGCTTCCTGTTACCCTTTAGCTCTGTGAACACCAGGGTAACAGAAAGCAAACTCTTTTCTCGCCGACTGAGAAAGCCGAGGGAGTATGCTCCAGGGCCATGGCCCACCTGCTCCCACACGGGGTGTAAAACCGAGAGGAAACCTTGTAAAACCACCCCTGTGATTGCGATGCCCCATGTGTACCTGATGGAAGAAGAGGACTTATCATCATTCATAATAAAGATAAATCACCCTCTCGGCCCCAAAAATTTCTACAGGTCATTTGTCTGATGCTCAGGAAAGTAAATGAAACAGAATAAAATGTACATGTGTGAATGATTGAGGTTTGTTTGTTTGTTTGATTGTTTGATTGGTGTTTAACATTGTACTCAAGGGTATTTAAAAAAATATGAGGATGGATTGTCCACTTCATACTTTTCCTTGCCTTATTACGTTGGAAGAAACCTTGGAAAAAACAAACCACCCCCATGATTGATATAGCCACATCTTCTGACTCACTCATATGCCTGATGGATACAGACTGATGATTGAGGTATCTAGGAGGGATAGGTAAGGAGATAAGCAATATCACTAAGGACAAACTCTGCATGTTTTAAGGCTCTGTAATTCCCAGTGAAATATATTGTGACACATAGAGTGAACAGGTAGAGTGATCAGACCTGCCTGCTATGTGTATCTTGTACACATACATGTACGTGTAATTTATGCTTATACACAAATATTTCAATCACACATGTATGTTTGTTTGTTTGTTTGATTGGTGATTAACGCCGTACTCAAGGGTATCTGGTGTAGTATCTGGTGAGAAATTTTTTAACTGAAAATTAGTGGTTGCAAGAAATTTTACAGTTTTTCCAGGGTTGAACATGAGGTTTGGTGGACTGCTCTTTAGAACTAATTGTTTCTCTAAGTACTCACAACAAACATTAGCTTAATGTTTGTTTGTTTGTTTGATTGGAGTTTAACGTCATACTCAAGGGTATTTCACTTATATGACGACGGATTGTCCACTTCACACTGCCTTATTATGGTGGAAAACTGAGAAGAAACCTCGTAAAAACCACCCTCGTGGTTGCCGGAGCCACAACATGTGACTCGCTGATATACCTGATGGTCGGAAGGCGGACTTGAACCCGTGAACGGTAAATCGAAGCATGTTCAGTTCAGGAAGCGCACTTGCTACCACTGAGCCATGGCCGCGGGCCACGTTAGCTTAATGAAAAAAACACATACAGCTTGGGTTATTCTACTAGCACAATTGAACTATGTACATACATTGCCCTCTTTCTACATGTCTACATAATTAATTGCAACAAAACAATTATTGTAACTATTTTGAACTGACATGTTAAATGGAAAGCTCATTGACACCTTTCTACAAACACTGTCATGTAATCAACCTAGTAACCACAAACATGGCAATAACACACCTATTGGTCAGGTTAACAAGTTGAGAAAACTTTCTGACAGTTTTCATAAACTCTCATTCATACAATATCAATTATGTAAGTAGTGTGAAATAATGTGTAACAGAAACAGGTACATGTGTTTACATTGTGTTTTTAATCAGGATTCATTATAACAATATCCCAGGTAGTCTGTCACAGTTAATAGTAAGTCAGTCTTTATTAGGGCTTAGGCATTTACTGCCTTTCAAACAAGGATCAATAAACAGAAACATGGTATAACATGTAGATATAAAGGAATAGGAATAAAACAGGTCAGGTATCACAAATAAGTCTTTCACTTTTCAAACGCGTCATGTTTTACTGATTTGTAAAATATGAACCTTGGTGATTCTAGAGCACAATACCCCTCAGCAACAAATGTCTCTTAAGCGAGTTTTTAAATGTTTTAAAAACATGTTGAGGTTTGTAACAAAACTGGGGAATCAAATACTTCAGCATACCCATACCTTTATTAAATGTTTTCATTTAAAATGTTTTCTCGGTAGAGTAGTTGACAGTACACAGTGAACTAACTTATTCCTGAAGCCCAACCTCATTATGTTTATTACACTTTATAAGGTAGGCAGATCTCTTCAAGAAAATACAATGATTGTTTGGACCGAATGTGTATCACAGCATCAGTACAAGTAATTTAATTTTTCACAGTTTGTAAAACAGAAAACAAATGCAGAGATTTGACATAAAATATCCTTATTCAAATACTCAGACAGCAAAATATTTTGTGGGTGAATGATACACTCAACAGTGTGAACTATACACCACTGTGCTAAGGATTGCAGAAAAGGACATCAAAGGCAGAAGTTACTGGCACAGTATGTACATGTAACACATATCACATGATACATGTGAGAATGGAAATAACATTTAAGAAATAATATTCCAGCGACTGTCATCTATACGAAATTTAGGCCACTGCCAGGTGAGGTGAAGGAGTCCATTTTAGGGCAAAGGCATATACAAAGAAGTATATTGTTTGCAAAAAAATATTGTTTTGTTTGTTTGATTAGGGTTTAATGTCATACATGTACTCAAGGCTATTTTGCTTATAAAATGGCGTGCCACCCCAATGAGTGAAGGAAACCACCCTTGACACCACTGCAATGAACAAAGACAAGACGGGACAAATAAAGGACAACGAAAAGCCGCTATACAGACACCACAAAACAGATCGGCTTCCTGTTCCCTTTTAGCTCTGAGAACACAAGAGCAACATGAAGCTCCGTTCAAGTAAGTCATTAATTAAAACAAGGATATATCTAACATGTTCTCAATGTTCATGCAAAAGAAGCTGAATCGATATTCCGACATTCAAGTCAGGCAGTTGGCAATAATTTCAAATACAAACTGACAGTAGTTACATGTATAAATCCTTTCCAAGAAAACTGTATTTATGACTAAATTTAGGAAGCTTTGTCTGAAGCTGGTGAAGTTGATAATTGGCTATCACAATCATTTCAAAATAAAATTTTTTAACAACTTCCACAATCTAAGTTTTCCCCCATTCCTGATCATTTTCATGAGAATGTAGTCCTTTATTTAAAAAAACTGAAAAGTAGTATGAGATATCAGTGACTAACATGCTAAAATTTCCCAAACCAATTCAAATTTAACCTGTAATTTCCCAGTTTCCAGACCAGGAAATTATGAACACACTTGCCAGATTTTTTAAGAACCCTTTACAAGAGTCGAAGGCAACCATAGATATCTTTGTAAATGTTGACCGATTGATTTCTTTTAAACCGTGCTTTACTTGTTTTGTTTGTTTGATTGGGGTTTAAAGTTGTACTCAAGGGTATTTTACTTAAGTTATATATGACAACGGATTGTCCACTTCACACTGCACCTAGCCATATTACTGTGGAAACCCGATAGGTAACCTCCTAAAAACCACCCCTGCATTAGGTATAATATCAGTCGCTCATATACCTGATGGTCGACAGGCACTTTTCAAGAGTCCATGGCAACCATACATATCTTTGTAAATGTTGATGGATTGATTTTTTCTTAAACTGTGCTTAACAGTTTTTTGTTATTTAACATTGAGGTATAATATCAGTTGTTGACACAGACACAGAAAAAGAAGATGAAATGTCTGCTTTCCTCCAGTGCTAAATGAAGATAGCATTGCTATGCTCCAAACAACCTGCTCTCAGCCAGGAGCATTTATATATCTTCCAATCCATTATGTCTAATGCCGACACCATGTAGCGGCAAATGTCAACTCTTACCTGTCTGTCACTCAATAAATCAATACAACTCTGGTCTGACAAAGTGAGATATTCCCTCAAGATTATACAACAACAAAATGACACTGTAACTAGACACCCACAGCTATTAGTTGTTTTGTTGGTTGCTTTCTGTCACACATCATCCAGCTGTGGTTGTGTTTTGGTTTTTTTTAAATCGGAAAGAAGTAATATAAATTTAATTTTCCATAGATAGAGGATTTTTTGTTTGTTTGATTGGGGTTTAACATTGTACTCAAGGGTATTTCACAACGAATTGTCCACTTCACATTGCTCCATGCCTTATTTCAGTGGAAAACCAGGAGGAAACCTCGTAAAAACCACCCCTGTGATTGCCGCAGCCACAACATGTGACTCGCTCATATATCTGAGGCAACACCAGTATACATAATAGGTCAGTCAATGACAGGTTTTTATAGGCTAGTGATTTCAAACCTGTAAGTTGTAACTTGGTCCTATATGGAATTATCGACCAGTTAATATATATTTATAATGACTTATTACACAATGATGAACCACATCTGTCCTCATCATCTAGATATAAACTATCACAAGGAAGTTTCTGAAAAAATATTGATTTTTCGAGTTTCTACGTGGGAAATATACTGCCATCATGAGAAGGTTATAAATGCCTACATTTACTTTATAAGTAAGTAGTCTTATTTTGTATCAATATCTTTCATGTCTCTTTTCTACAAATGGTGACTAACTAAATTAAGAAATGCAGGCCTCTGTTGTTGGCAAGAATGAACTGAACAGTCTTCCCATGGTTTAATATGCGAATGTATTTTAGGAGGACTGATTTATAGGTTTTTAAATTGTTTGTAATGTTTATCTAAATTTGCATTTTGCTACTTGTTTTGGCAAATTTTGTTAATGCAATGTCAATAAAGTTTGGATTTTAAAGCAATTAATGTATGTAAAAAGTCAGCAAAGCAGGAGGTCAAATGTAAATGTAAGGTTACTTCACCAATTTTAAAGTTATGCTGGAAAAGATGAGGCTTACAGCACAGGCCTGTTTACAAATGTACTGTGTCAGGAGACCTCAACACTAAGATAATTTTAATCTATATCAATAACAAAACGTTTGAATTACATAATAAAACAAACTACTTGTGTACTAACCTCTAGAGAACCCTTATGTGCTCGTTTTCTTGGGGACACTTCTATTTCTAAATATCTGAAAAGACAGAGACAAAATATATGGAAGAATCAGAAACATTCTGGATGAAACTTTCAATGAATATTAAACTGTATAAGTCTCTGTATTAAGAAAACTTGAAAACATTAAAGAGGAATTCCCATCTGAAAAAAATCTTATATAAAATAAAAATAACTCTTATACCATTCTGGATCACTATAAGCTTAATTATGCTTTAGATAGCAATTGATTTAAGTTCTGATACAACAAATTATGTTATGTTTATTTGAGTTTGTTTGTTTGTTTGATTGGTGTTTAACGTCGTACTCAAGGGTATTTCACTTATATGATGACGGACGGAAATACAGAACATCACAAACAAATCTGCTTCCTGTTACCCTTTAGCTTTGCGAACACCAGGGCAACAGAGAGCAACCTCTTTTCTCGCCTCTTATGATCGACCGAGGAAGCCGAGGGAGTATTCTTGCAGGGCCATGTCCCACCCGCTCCCTCACCGGGAGAAAACTTCTGAAAACCATGAAAACTTCGGAAAACCACCCCTACTATTGCCGGAGCCACAACATGACTCACTCCTGTTGGTCACCAGACAGACTCGATCCTGTGAACAGTACACTACATTGGAGATGGATTAGGAAGCACACTTGCTACCACTAAGCCAAGGCAGCGGGTCCTAAATATTGGATTTGATGAAAAGTGAAATTCCCAGTAATGTGTGACATTTTTGTCTGTTGATTGGATCAGTCTAACAGACATTTTTGCGAACAACTAATTGTAGCAGCCTTTTCTACAATGTTTCTACAATGAAAACGAACCCATGCTAACGCTCTAAAATGAATTCTCGGCTGGACTAGTTGCCAGAGAAAGTTTTGGACTATTTGTAGGCGAAAACTTATGATTTCAGGCAAGGGGCTATTTATAAAATGAAAGCTTGGGTCATATCGAGACGTTTTCCCCGTTCATTTTGTTCAAAAGATTTACTATCTGTGTAGTTTGGATAAAAATGTCTCAATCCACAAGGCTTATTTCCGATAAAGCTGACCTGTGCCGTCAGTATTGCATACGGGATAGCCTATAATGACGGTATCTGGATCTAATTATTTAGGAGTAAGTCACTCACATTGACAGTTGTCCCCAGCCCTTCTTTCTGACAGATAAAAGAATATGGGTTTTGTGTTTCCTCAGGCTCGGCAATTCTCAAAGTATCACCTGGCATGATTACACAACAATGTCCCAAGAGCTGTCACTAATTCGTATCTACGGAGAAAGTCCAAACAATCTTTTACAAAAACATGTGAACCTCAGGGCGCAGCCATCTTGAATTTTGGGTTGATTAAAAAACACACAAACAGAACAATCTCAAACACGGAACGGATTTTTTTTTTAATTACCAATAATATGCACGTTGCAAACGTTTAAATTGCCTAGAGCAGGTTCTGTTTTGTTGATAAATAAAATACAGCTTTTTAAATAAAAGCATAAAACACATATAATAGTCACAATTTAGCCTCAATCGGTATTCAAACTCTGGTCTATGACTAACATTAACAGGGTATATGCATTATGTTTAAAATACTTTGGGGTCTTTTACTTTTTTTTTTATAGTATTGGTGCTAATCCAACCACATACAACCGTATGTATAATCACAACACAAACATGCGAAAGAATGTTAGAATTATGATTGACATATGATTGGTAGGGCAGACATTAAAGGTCAAGATGTTTTACCAAAACGCCCATATCACAACAAGTCACTAATTAATATATCTTTTTTAACTGATGGTTATTAGACGAAGGAATCAGCCATATACTTCGTGCTAGGCTTGCCTATAGCTTGTAAATGTTTGATAGCAAATAAAATAGGTAATTTAAAAATGACTGTATATTGCTACCTGTGGTATAGGCCTACGATGAAAAACATAATACTGATAGAACTAAAAATTGAACTGAATCGATCCTTTCATCTGACACATGTTATTAGATTACTGGACCTGCTTCATAGGTTAGCCCCGTGAGGGAGCGGGTGGGCCATGGCCGTGCAGAATACTCCCTCGGCTTCCTCGGTCAATCGTAAGAGGCGAGAAAAGAGGTT
>JAVFBW010162370.1:0-11576 GCA_034783835.1 Mopalia ciliata
TCAAGGGTATTTCACTTATATGACGACGGACACAAATACAGAACATCACAAACAAATCTGCTTCCCGTTACCCTTTATCTCTGCGAACACCAGGGCAGTTGCTCGTCTTTTCTCGCCTCTTCCGATCGACTGAGGAAACGAGGGAGTATTCTGCACGGCCACGGCCCACCCGCTCCCTCACGGGGCACGGACAGTTGAATGGGGGCAGCAAAAGATGAGGACGACTGAGATCGTTTGACCACCATTCACTTCAGAGAAAGAGTCATTCAACGAGGCCCCAACGAGTAATCAGTTAAACGTATTATTTTAACACTATGTTGTCCGAATTTGTAAACATAAATGAGCTACTGAACGTGACATAACGAGTGGAATTCAGCAAGTGTGTCTTTTTTAAATGGATCAACAAACCGTTCTTGGCTTTAGAAGATATTGCAATTATGAACATTAGGAAAGTACACAGTTTGACACCAGTGCACTGTATCCTATTTAAAGAGAGACCGAATGAAAAGGACAAGGCTTGGTTTTAATTTTCACAACTGGTTGGTTGCTGCTCCTTTGTTTCGCGTTTAACACTTTCCTATCGACCATAACGCTGTTTTTAAAGCTCAAATAAGAACATACACGTACACTATTTGAGTATTCACATGTCATCAATATTTTTGGTCTCATCGCGTTTTGATTATACACTTTATAGTCTTGGGACTCCCCAAGAGAAAAAAGTAAAGGTTTTGTTAAGTGGGTCAGGATCCTTTTGTATGTTTCAATAGAGATTCTGATCCTTGTCAGTTTTGATAGATCATTTTCAATAGGAGCAGAAATATAGGATAAAAGTACCACGTTGTGTAACAATTTGTATAATTTCGTGCAAGTTTTCTACATCGCACATCTACATATTTGGAGGAAATTCCACCAGCTATCAAGATGCAGCCCGGACAATACAACAAACAAGGAACTAATTTGCATACTTTCTGTAAAATTTGAAAACGTTGTACACCTACATATATGGAAACACGTAGTATGAAAGTTTAAAAATTTTTAGTTGAAAAGCATTCAAAATACTGCCCGAACAAACTTTCCGGACAGACAGGCAGAAAAATTAAATCCTATTAGACGAGGGGCATAACAACAAGACTAGCACGGTGAAATAATAAGAAAGTCGTTAGCAAAAGACGCCACAACAACACAGATTCGTGTATGTTGGTTATCAGCAGAAAATGTTTGGCTTTTAACACAGCGTCGCTTATTATCAGCCTGTACAGAATGACCTCATTACTAATTTGTGAAAATGCTATATGCTACTGTAAGAGTGTTAAATGGAGAAGGGGCATTGCTTGATGGTTCATTCAACACTAAGTGGACTGTTAAATGGATGTTTCAGTCATATACAACACGGATAACCAGCCATTACACTCGTTGAGGAACAAACGGAGATTAATGGAAGCCAATATCAATACATCATCATTCTCAACAAGTAGTACTTAACGCTGTCGTTTTGACGAGATTGTTCGGGCCATTACTCGCATTATGAATAATCTTTTCAAAAGTTAGCCTCAAGTGGTTTCCACATAATGGAGGAAATGAACTCATGCCTATTATCGGTCGTCCAGAGCTCTTGGTTTCAATACACGGTTAATTTCAGCCTAATTTACACTTCACTATGCAGTGCCTGGATTGTGTCGCCATCTGATATTTTTTAAAGTAAATTGCGTTTGCTGAGGACACTTAGCACTTTATTTAACAAAAACATGTATGAATTGCACAAATTTGATTTTAAATAAAGAAAAATCGAGGAACCAAAGTTGAAATAATTGCAACTACATAAATAGCTGCGCCAGGTATCAACATGTAATCAAAAGATAGATGACTGAAAAAAATCAGGTAAATTGTTAACACAAAATGCTCAGTACCACCAATCAACGGAAGTCCCAATTCGTTACATATAGTTTGTTTAAATACCTAAAATGAATATTTGTGATAGTTATCTGATTGTACACCGATTACAAGACTTTGTCGGCAATATTGCATTCTTTTAAGAAACGTAAAAACCGCTAAAAGACGCTGCTTTTGTCGTTGTGTATTTTTTCTTGAAACAGTCTAATCCCGTGCCACAAAAGTGTTGCAACAAGCAATATTGGCCTAGGTTAAGTTCTTATTTGGGTTTTGTTTGATTGCACTCAAGGGAATTTCAGTTATATGGCGACGGACTGTCAAGTTTATACTTTTTCTTCCATAAATACGGCGGAAAACCGGAAAATTACGTCGTTAAAAGCATACCCGCACTTACAGGATATACATCTTGTAACTCACTCATAAACCCGAGTGCGACAGACGGTACATGATCCCGGCTAATCAAATAGGACTAGTAGGCCGACACGCTAACCGCTTAAACAGTTCGGCGGACCCACTACTGTTTTGAAGCGTGTTGTTGATGCGAAGCCCATAACAAAACAAAATATAACGACTTCAACCGATGTGTTAAGCTTTGGCCGAACGTGACATAGGCGGTTAAAGGGAATAGGTTGAACTAATGCTTCCTCGACTGAGTCAGCACTAAGCCGGTAAGCTGTAGCGTCCTTGGGCCGCGTGTTGTCCTGTCTCGTGTTTGCTTGTTACCGGTGATGTCAACTGAGGTTTTATTCACCCGTTTGGCGACAAGTCATCAAATGAGTGAAATAACATCAAATACATGTACCGTGGTATAAATGCAACCAAGCAAAATGTTCTAAATTGCCACTAGCCTTTTATTTCATGAAGTAAATCATGTCTAGAAAACCAGAATGATAACAACACATTATGGCTCACGTTGAATCCATATTTTCTTTGGGAGAGTCCGTGTTATTAGAAGTGATAAACAGAAAACATGTTTAACACAATACAACTATTTTGCACCACTAAACAGTTGTTAATCAATACTGACAAATCAATACTTCATGTTTATCTGTCTATGCTTCTAGTCATGTATGTACATAGTGTTATCGATAGTACATATTAATTACTTTTAACCAAGTGGAGGTCTCAATAAGAGTGTGTTTAGTTGTTATGGGGTTATGGGCCCATAACAACGGTTATGGGCCGTCTTAATAAGAAAGTGTGGTATTAAGACATATTGATCTGCAGATAACATGAGAAATTGTTGCTTCATTTAAATCAAGCGATTAATAACTATTTGGTAGTACATGTGTAGGCAACGCTTTTATGACAGGTCTTTCCATAACACGGTATTTATGGATTTACAAGTTCGGGATTTATTGATTGGCTGGCCATTAACCCTAGAGGTTGTAGCTTGTCAATAAAACCAGAAGTCGTATATCGATAAATAACAGGTTATGTTAGCTGTTTCCATGCCTTGGCAGGAAGATTTTTTTCGACGTTGTGCTAAAAGCTTAAAATTTTAAACCATTCTTAACTTTGAATGCATAACACTTAACACTTTGAAAGATTGGAAATAGCACATGCCCTATGTGATGATTTACAAGAATTAAATCTATCAAGATAATACATATCGGTAGCTAGTGATAATGTCTAGGAATAAATGTTAGCTGAACAACTAAAGCTTCCCAAAGCATCGGTTGTGGCGGCGATCCCGAAAGATTGTATAAATTGTACATAGATTTTAACCTCTCAGTTATAGATAATTGAGCTTCAGGAATCGCAGAAGTGATGCAAAGGAAAACCAAAACAAACCATATTCAGTGTGAACAAAATAACATCCAGCAAATACTACTCACCGAAGCTATACAGAAAGACGGGCAAGACGTACATTGGTGTCCATAGACGTGAGATAAAAATAAATGCCATAGCAGGTCACGAGTAGCACTTGCGACAGAACAATCGAAAATATAGCTGACGTTTTGTCTAGCTCAACGGTGATCACAATGCATTCTCAAGCGTGGCTTGTTTGACAAGGTCTTACAGTTTTCACGGTACGCTTTCCTAGTCTATAACACCGACCACAACTGCTTCTCTTTTTAGGTCTTACACAAACCAGAGTCTCTTTAATGAATAATGATGTCTGCTGTCTTCCCCAGAGGTTTCCAAGGTTCCTTATTTATCCGCTCTTAATTCACCGTTTATTACTCTCACGGTAATTATCCAATCTGGCTCTGTGCTCATGACGGTTATCCAATTTTTTTCAAAAACCGGTTCTCACTTCATTCTATTGAAAGTTATACCCATTATTTACGTCAACAATGAAGCTATGTGGTTTGAATACATGGTTGACATTTGTCGTTATTAGAATCAAATTAAATACTCAACCCTTATACACTATTTAAGTACAAGGTGGATTGAACGTTATTCCAACTACATAACTTTGTATGGATATCTACTAAATAAAATAAAATTTACGAATACAATAATTTATCATCTTATTGGTATGTGTTTTTATGATTTAAACCCAAATAACTTATTAAAAATCATCTAGTGTTGCCCGGTATTTGTGTCTCTGGCTTATACCAGAAGAAAACATTACGGTATTCCATTTTTATGTTGTTGTTATGTTGGCTGTATAACACGCTACAGGTGTTTCTGGCATGTCTAATTGGATGACCTCGAAATTGGATGCTGACATTTTCCCCTCTTTTCGCGAGTAATACGCATAATTAGTGGAGTAAGACTTCTCCAACAAATTCCGAGTCGACATCGATTTGGACGGACAGGGTCAATGCCGACGTGCTTAAAGAATGTTGGGCAATGTCTCCGAGAGACATCGATCATAAACACTTGATAGTGTATATATAATACTAATTGCATGGATCTTCTCGGGTTATATGAGTTAAGGGCAATAGTAAAATGTTACAATACAAAAGTATTTACATATACGCGTAGACAAATGCACTGATAACTCTATGAAGCATAAAGCAGAAAAAAGCATTTCCCCCCAAAAAGATGACTGTGTCCATGCTTTAACAAAACAATATGTGCGTAAATTGGGCACAGACAGCAGTAGACGAATGAGACTTTCTTTAGTTTCTCTGGTTGCATCTAAACGCATCGGATGTGGGAAACACTGATTATACTATACAGATTTCCAATAATGTTTACTAAGCATTAAGCCAAACAAACATCTCACAATATAATACTGCCAAAATCAAACGGATATGCGCGTTGACTGCAAACACAACAACAGTACTGGGTTTTGAATTTCTTTAGATTATTTTGTTTCATCAAAATGGCTTAGCTGTGGGCAGCAACTGACTACATAATCCAATGAAGTGCACGATCAATCACAAAGTAAGAAGTTGCATAAAGGTCAGTAAAAGCTTATATTAACGGTTCTCCATGGAACCTGTGTATGGATTTCTTCGCCAGAAACACAAATTCATCCATATGGTAGGTTACATGCGCAATGTTGTATTATTTATCATTACAGAAGATTATTTGCCGAAACGCGCAATGATGTATTTTTTTTTATCATTACAGAAGATTAGTGGCCAGCATGATATATTCTTCCATGTCATTTTTCTAAAACAGAGATTCGCGTAGCACTAGCTATCAAAGTCTTGCAACCTTCCCGCCTACACTGAATTACATTTATTTTTAAACAGATTCATTGACGCGGTGAACACACGATGATATGGAGCGCCTGCGGATTTAGTCATTGCTATAACATGGAAAAGTAATAATGGTAGCAGTGTATTATTCAACGGGATTTACCAGTATAGTTTATCACATTCCATTTGAAATTTGTTTACATGGAATAAAATATTCTTTCGGAGTATAATCAGAAATAGTATTTACCAAATCTGCTGAGACCACAGCTAGGTGAGAGTTGTATTGACATAAAAGACTCCAATAAAGACATCGCATACTGAACAGAGCACTGCTTACTATTGAAATCACCTACAGACTGTTTCTTAGTTTAGTGCATTCTTCTTGTAACATAAATGGCTAAAATACCAGATACAATGTATTGTATAGAACGCATAGAAGTGAATGCTAACTGATCATATTTCATAGAAAGTCGTTATTATTCTTAAGGTTTAATCTGGCTCTTCGAGAACAATTACTCGCCGCATAATAACTCCTAGAGAAATGCGCCACCAGAGAATCACAGGCAATGCAATGACATTAGAACTGGAGCTAGTTATTCTCAGATCATGATGGCCCGAACAGTGCCATTCAGCGTATGGTTAGCTAGGTTTACACTTATTTGTTTCCGACATCGAACATTACCGTGAAATAGAAATACACCTTCGGGAGCTGGGTCTTGTCTCAGATTTTCAACAGAGGCACAGCAAACAATGTGTTCATAAACAAGCCTTTATAACTGAAAAGACAGGGCATAGCACTTATCGGAAGTTTGGCACCAAAAGACTCACCTCTCCATGCTGCATGCTTCTTAGACATAGGCAATCAATCCATTAACTATCGTGTTCTTGTTTTACACAACCATTATTTCAACACTCACTGGTGTCGCGAAAATTTATCCACAAAGAAAATTGACTTGTGAACATCAGTCTGTAATGGTGGGTCTTTATTGATCAAGCGTAAGTAACAGATATCTGTGCAGCCATCACACTTACCTGTTTCAAATATTTTTTTAAAAGGCTGTATCTGTCCCAGCACAGTCTAATATGCACATTGCAGGCCGAAAGCTACATTTCTTTCGAACACTTGTATAATGATTGAACATGAACGCATTTAAATCTCGTACATATCACAAAGGAAAAAGCTTTATATCATATTTATTCTATATAGACAATTCCTACATGTACTTGCATAGGAAACCCTACTTGATTATAAAGCTAGATGAAACCAGTATATTGTACATACAATCTATACATTCAACAACAGAGTAATGAATGCATACCAATACCAATTTATTTGACTGATTTGAAAAATAAAAATTTAAACTACATTCACTCTTGTTTAATGATTTGTTTGATTCGGGGATTAACGTCGTACAAATTTCACTCACAAGACAGCGAGCCAGCCCAATGAGTACTTACCACTGTCAACAACCAAAAACATCACGGCCACACAGGACAATACGAATACATCACAAATATATCGACTTCCCGTTCCTCTTTAGCTCTGAAAGTCACCACTCCCTCCAACCACCCGTCTTGTTTAATGTGTATTTCCTATAGGCTAATTACTTTTCCAGAAACCAAGTAAGATGTTGTTGTACAACATAATTGGATTACGCAAAAATCCAAATTACTGAAACTGCTTGCTGATTATTATGTATTTTCAGTATCTTATCCGGGTTTCTTGGACGAACCTTGGGTTTAGTTGTGTGTGTAGACACTTGCTTTATGTTCACTTTTTAAAACTTGTTAATGTGTTAAGTAACCTATGTGTCATCAACCAGAATAGCATACATAATCCCTATGATATGCTGAAAGAAACCCATAACCAAGACGTTTGTCAAGGCTTAGTAACGCCCAGCACATACCCACCATACACGTGAGCCATCTGGCTAAGGGCAATTTGTTTGAATAGTAGCAATGCTGTCCTTACTTATCGCTGAAGGAATTATTCCAACAGGAATTATTGTTGGAATACATCGCCATCATATAAGCTGAAATAACCAAAAGCACGGCATTAAACACAAATTAAAAAGCATACATGTGATACACAACATATGTGAGAGATTTATCCTCCGTTTTGTCGAGGTAAAATTTCAAAAGACTTATTGACAGAAGCCTACCATATGCTATACCCAACTGTCGCTTTAATAGCGTATAATGAGGAATGGAACAGCTAGTGATTTATGTGCATAGTCAATGGATAATATCGACGAACATTTAAGACTAGTCTGAACTTAAAACATAATGGCGCTAAACAACTTGTTTACGAGAGGACCTTTTTCACCAATGGGGTATCGGCTTGCTTTGTGGACGATAGCACAGATTTAGACAGTCACATTTTCTTTGCCTTAAATGAGCTTACTCGCCTGTATTTGGTTAGTTTCGGGCCTCCTTTCGATCACTATCGAACTCGGTGTAGACATTTCACCCATACTTGACGGATTACGAGCCTCGTTAATCAAGTAAATCTAACATGACTAATCCCTTGAGATAGCATCTATAGGATGGTCTCCAGACACGTAAACATACTGGACAATTGACGATGTGATACCACGAGCAAAACCAATGCACAGAGCAAGGTCGAGTAGAGCCGTCCATTGCCGTGGCTAACAGACAGAAGCATTTGGCATTGCGCCCAAGACATGCCACTGATCACATAATCTAACTATTCATACAAATTTACCTTGGTTTCTTCTTGAGGAAAAATAGGACACAAAAAAAGCAAAACATTAAAGAAGCCAGTGTTACTTAATTCCGAGAAGCCATATACCATACTTTAAAACAATACTATTTTTGCCAAAAATCCATCAACATTTACACAGTGAAGGAAGATTAAATTTATACAGCAGTCCTAAGGAATTGTCATCATTTACCAGAAAAAAACATTATAAGAGATAAAACAATGCGGAAAAGAATAACCTGTCCTCAACATACAATGATGTATGCACAGTTTCCACATATAATAAGGAAGACGTACACTGATGTGTTTAAACAATCAAGGTAAACTTGGACTAGGCTGATCTACCAACCTCATGTACATAAAACAACTTGTTTATGAGCTAACTAATTTCCTCAAGTCGATATCAGCTCGCTTTGTGAACGATAACACTGGCTTGGGCAGTCACATTTCCTTCGACGTAAATGAGCTTCCTTAACGGTACTTGGATAGTTTCGTGTCTCATTTGATCACTATCGAATTTGGAGCAGTTATTTCATTAACTCTTGGCGGATTATGAGTCTAATTATCAACAAAATCTAACATGGCTCATCCCCTGAGATATCAACTTTAGGATGGGTCGCCAGAAATGTAAACAAAACCGACAATTGACGGTGATTTACCAGGAGCAGAACCAATACGCCGAACAGCGTCTAGTAGAGCCCTCAAATTGTATCCCTACTGAAAGAAAGCTTTTGGCGTTGTGCTTAACACGATGCACTGATCTCCTAACTTAATTAATGATACAACCTTGCCTTGTTTCAACTAAGAAGAAATATGAAAACCCGAAAGTAATTTTGTAATATTTTGTAATTTTTGCTGGAATACGCTGCTTGCATATAAGTGAAATACTATCGAGCACTGCTTTAAACAACTTTCAATCAATGCAATTTATGCAGGATTTTAAAGGACGTATCGTCATTTGTTAGAATTAACAATATTATACAATTATACAATTGGAGAGTGTGTTTTACATACAGTGACTCATATGTAGTTTCCATGTGTTATAAGGAAGACGGGCACCAAAAGTGGTCCTGTTTGCACAATCCAAGCAAAGGTGGACAAAGCTGATGTAACGACTTCGTGGCGCTGAAACATGTTGTGTTTGATCCGACTAATTTTCACAAGGCGATATCAGCTGACTTTGTGAACGATAACACAGGCTTAGGTAGTCACATTTCCTTTGCCTTAGCCCCGTGAGGGAGCGGGTGGGCCATGGCCCTGCAGAATACTCCCTCGGCTTCCTCGGTGGATCCTAAGAGGCGATCTGTTGCCCTGGTGTTCGCAGAGCTAAAGGGTAATGGGAAGCAGATTTGTTTGTGATGTTCTGTATTTCTGTCCGTCATCAAATAAGTGAAATACCCTTGAGTACGACGTTAAACACCAATCAAACAAACAAAACAAACAAAAAGCTAATGTCGTTGAGAGGGGTTTCCATGTCCCTTTGAATTCACAAAATCAGTAAAATTAGATGTGACATAAAGCCCAAATCAAGAAATATTGAGCATTATCTATATTTTCTGATTGTTTAAATTTCCTGTGGGTGTTTGGCATTCCTGCCTTCCTTGTGTATTTTTGGAGTAATTTTTAAACATAATTTACGCAGAATACACACTTGTGCCAAACCTGTGATATTGTAATTTGCTGAATAGACAAATAGAAAGCTTTCTTTGATTTTAAACTGACTCTCTGGCTAAGAACTAAGTTTTAAGCATTGGAAAGAACATTAGTTTTTGAAGAACCACTTATTAATCAATAAATCAATCAAGCAACCTGTCCGGCCACCAGGTATATGAGAGAAATATTTGAATCAAAAGGTACAATTTACAATAAATCTGGCTGTAGATTTTTTTGTTGTTTATTCTTTCCCTTTCTTTTTTTCTCATTCTGGATGTTTGCCAGTAAAACTATACCTTAATTCTAATAGGTTACAGGATATGACTGACTTCCTGGTTCTCCCCAATATTCCAGTTTGTGATATATGTCATTCATGACTAATATCTTAGATTCATTTTACTCCAGTGGGAACAACAGATGAGGAAAGGGTTCGTGTAGACATGATGGAGAACCAAGCGATGGACTTCAGGAATAATGTAGTTCGTCTCTGTTATAACCCAGAATACGTAAGTTAATGTTGAACACTTTCTGTTTACCTAAGGGCATTATGTCACCAGCAGAGGCTTACAAACTGGACTTGACAATGGAGGAAAATTAATTGCCAAAAAAAAAAAAGTCAAAATACCCTAAATGAAGTAAAATTTTGTCCAGAAATGTATTTTCTTGACTGCAGTGAAATACCACTTTTATGTGTGTGGAATTTAATTAGTATATAAATAATAAATGGTATTTTTTGTGTTAGGGGGATTTCCCTTCTCCCACGGGCTGGCATAATAATGTGAAATAATAGTAATTACAACATGAAAATTTTTGTTGACAGCACTGTTTAAAACAGCTTGTATTATATATGGTGCTACAGGCCTGTGCTCACCATTGGGAAAAATGTAAAATTTCTCGCAATCACTAATTTTCGGGTTAAACTTTTCTCACCAGATTCTACATACGGCGATCACAATTCGAAAAAAAATCTTAAATGTCATGTACTATAGATTTAACTTTTATGTGATAAATTCAACTTTTTCTGGTTTGACATCGATATTGGAGTGGTTTTTATACAAAATTATAATAAAATTTTTTTATTTTTTATTTTTTTTGTAAATGTATCACCAGATGTAAGAATTTTCACAATCATGGGTTGCACAGTCCCGTGATTTTCCAGGGGAGCCTGTGCTTTAATTTTTTCTGGTATAACCTTAAAATCAGTCATCTAAAATATTGTGAGGTAACTTAACATTTACATTTGCCGCTGCCCTGCGGACTTCTTCAATATATAAATATGTATTTATGAAAAAAATAAAGCAGAATTGCTTTATAATCCAATATTGATTGATGACAAAATCAGTATCAAAATTATGACAAACACTGCTAACAATTTGGTAAACCTATACATCACAGCAATATGAAGCTAATAAATTGTGACATCCTAATTTTGTGTCCTGTGATTGGTCTGTTTTTTCCTGTTTGTTGCCGAGCATGTTAAGTGGTGGTTCTCTTCTCCCATCTCCATCGTTTGGGTTTAAAACCCTTAATTACAAACTTACACCACAATCAATCAAAACACCGAAAATTGTTGTGTGACATTGGAGTGATTGCTTTCTCCCGTAAGGTTGGCCTTCAGTCATGTGAGTTAAAAGCCCTGAAGTATGACGTAAGACAACGATGAATATACCTTATAACTTCTAGCAGTTGGGACAGAGAAATAGGCTTTA
>JAVFBW010162392.1:0-11575 GCA_034783835.1 Mopalia ciliata
TTCACAATAATATCCCAACCCTAATGTTTTCCTATTCAGCCCAGTTAAATTAATATATCATTAAAGTATGACAATTTCTGTCGAAAATAATAATAATTATGCAAAATTGTGAGTAGTCAAGTTTGATGTTTTGTTTGTTGTTTATTTTCTAAACAATTGCAACAAAATAACCGGCTTGCTTCCTAACAAATACTCAAGATAACAAACATCTACAAAAATAAAGTACTGTGTCAGAAAGTTAAACGATTGAAAACGGTAAAACGTGCCACAACATGGCTCTGTAGGCTAAAATGATAGACCATCCACAATAAATAGTTTACGCATAGTCTTGCTCTGCTGCCAAAACCAGTATTCTATTGGCCTGGATTAGTCATTCATCGATAATATTATTGGCACGTGTCCATGGTAAATGGTGAATAGTAAAACTATTTATTGGGATATGTTATTATGGTATATCCGAGGGATTTGTCGGTTCATTCAACCTGAGCACAATGTGTACATTGAAAAGTGGCCATGTTGACTTAATTTGATCTTGGTAACATTGATTCTATCCGTGATTTCTGTTGACTTTTGAAGTTCCCATCAAATTAACATCGAACAAATAACCAGTCCTAACCTACGATAAGAAATGCCCTTTTGTCAATTTCGCTATTTAAGGACGACGCAGTTTAATTCAATAGATAAACTATGAAACGAAATTTATAGTCATAGAGTTTCCCCGTTGAATATATCTGTTAAAGTAATGAGTGTCACAACCTGTCTGGATTCAATCTCTTCAAACTTTCTATCTGCTGGTTCTCAAATGGTAGCCAGGTAAAGGGTCTAAAAAGATATATTTGAATAGGTTTGATGTTTATATTGTCCAAATTACAGCGGAAAACTAATTTCCGTTTTAGTTATAAAAAAAAGTAAATAATTTAATTGCTCCAATAGTTTATAACTATGTGTGATAACCATATATCTTTGTTCTGTCAAGCAGAGCCGATTAAACGCTGGAATTCCATTACTAATGAATTTGGTTTACGCTTACTATTGCAGCCTACATTAGTGTCAATAATAATTATTCGACAAGACTCTAAAGTGGATAGTAACTTTTTTCTTTTAAAATACACAATACAAACTAGTTTATATGTTAACAACTAAACTGGCTGACTGATTGGTTGATTGATTGACATTGATTGACATATTGATTGATTAACTGATTGATTGATTGATTAGCCACACTAGTCACACTAACACAACCATTACATTTTAAATTTTTTAATCTGTTGGAAAATTAATGTTCCTCCATTGCTTAGAAAGACAATTTATAATGAAAGAAAATACAAACCTTTGTAGAAGGGCTGCTTTATTTAAATAAATGAACACAAGAATACATCTCAACCGGTATGTAGAAAATCGGCAGACGCTGAGCTCGTCTTCTAATAAACTTCCCTTACGTCTTGTGTATATGCAGTGCTAAATAAAACTTACACTAAGAATTTCTACATATAGTTTGTCAAAAGGAAAAGCATAGGCAAAAAATTATTCCAATTATGTCTTTAATGCAAAGGTGGATAACTCAGTAATTTGGAAGCGGCAGCGGAGGCGTATTTGTCGGCGAAGAAGCGCCGCACGACGGTGCTGAAGTCAGTACCTTGTGTGGCCACCGTGAGCTGCAGTCATGGCACGACACCTCATTGGCATACACTGATGAGTTTTTTTAATTGGATAGGTGGAATCCTAACCCATTATTCGTGCAGTACATTGGGCAGTTGCGGAAGCGTCTGAGGCGCTGGGTTACGTCGGTCCAGGTCGTCCCAAAAATGCTCAATAGAGTTGAGTTCTGGCGGTCTTGATGACCATAACAACAGATAAGTGTTCTCTTCCTCTCCACTGTTAAACGTGCCGTATGCGGTCTAGCATTGTCCTGCGGAAGGAGTTCTCTATGTCGATCCAGAATGGGAAACACGTGAGGGCGCTCTCCACATCATGAGACTGCCTTAACCGAATCTGTCAACTAGGGCGACGCAGTTGGTAGGAAAACGTTCATTGCGGCGCCTGTATACGTGTCGGCCATCATGTCTGTGTAAAAAGAAACGTAAGTCGTCGCTGAATCATACTCGCCGCCAAATTCTCAAGTTCCAGATTTGTACACTCGTGCACAAGCAAACGCGTTATCTACGGCGTTGCAGAACAGGGCCAACGTTTTCGCTCATAGCCTGTAAACCAGTTACTCGAAGTCGGTTCCGAATGGTTTGTGCATACATCCGTTTCAAACCAATTACTTGCCCATCTGTGTTCGTTGCTGTAGTAGTAGTTCGGTGACACAAGTGAACGACCCGGATGTAGCTATATTGTGCTGTCGTTGATATGCGAGGTCTACCATATCGGAACTTGTCTTCTGCAGATTGGAATCGCAGAAACCTGTTCCAAAGACGTGGAATATTGTCTATCTGACTTTCACTTGCCGTTCGACCTCCGACGGCTATTCACCTAACTGGAGGCGGCCAACCGCAAAATTAATATCAAGGTAAAATCTCGGTATGTTGTAACTCGTGTACAATGAAATGGGAAATGACATAATTGCCAGATTTTCACCTTTAAATACCCATCACCACCCTCAAGTTTCATTTGCATTCGTCAGAATCTGAATATATATCACGTTCCCATGTTGTATAAGTGTATACTAATTTATCTTTAGCAAAGCAACATAACGTTTTAATTTAACTTGAGGAATTTGTGTAGATTTAATTTTTGTTTATTATCATGGTTTGTGGTTTTTGGCCATAAAAGTCAAGAGAAATTAAGGATATATTTCCATTTTATCAAAGTCAATAAAAATCAACATTCTCGAAGCAATCTCTGCCATTCTGTTCAGATTGAAACCTATATACGAATCCCCCAGGGATGTTTAAATAACCCAAATACCAGTTTTAACATTCAAATTACACGTATACAGAAAAAAGATACACAAATTGACACAGTTGTTTTTATTTCCTGATAGTAATGTCACATGGAGAAGCAGATGGAATAAACGCACCGATGAAAAACAGCTATCTCCTTCCTCGTATTCTACTTTGTCAAAAAATATGTCGACCATCAACATTTCGGGAAGATAGCAGATGAATAAATTGATGAAAATAGAATAAAAATTATTTCAGTGAATACCGTTCAGATAAAATCAGCGAGAGAGTAGCAAACACACTGAGGGAATTTCTTTTGGCAGGAAAAGAAGAGGACAGACTTTAATAATTTTCTTTATTCTTTCACATTTTTATTTGGATGCTAAGAAACCAGACGACGATCATTGCAAAGTTTCATCCCTTTTTCAAAACTGTGCAATTTTTTTTATTTGACTGTAATTTTTTATCGTTAAATATTATTTAACTTTAAAGGTTATTATTATTATATATTATTATTATTATTATCTTTTTTAAGGGAGGCAAACAGCAACTTCCGTGCGGCCATAAAAAAAACATAATAGAAAGTTTCACTGAATCTTCACTTCTTCTTCTTGGATCGTTGAACTGAAAACGGATTTGCGGGAATTAGAAAAGCGCGTGGGAAATGGACTATCCTCTTACGCAAATTAGGTGACATATATGGCAAGCCGTTTTATAACTCCATCCTTTATTCTTCTTTTTCAAATTTGTTTTGCTTTTTTTTTACTTTTGTAAAAACATTTTTTACATTTGTGAAATTCTTTTTTACTTATGTTGAAAAGATTTTCACTTATGTGAAAAACAATATATTTTATGTAAAATAAAAAATATTTTACATATGTTGAATTCTTTTCAAGATATGTAGAATTCTTTTTAACATAGGTGAAATGTTTTTCACATAATTTTCACACCAAACCGTAACTATTTCACATATGTGAAAAATAATTTCACTGATGTAAATTCAATTTTTACTTGAGATATGTACAAAAGTTCCACTTATCAAAAAACGGAGAAATGATTTCTCTCCAAAACAACGGACCGTATCCAACCTTCATTTGTGCTTCTATCGATCGTCTTGTGTAGACTTTCAAGACGACGCAGAGAGATAGGAATATGTTCCACATATATTCCACACTCCCAAGTCGAAACAGTTGATCAAAAAATGGTCCACTGTAGTGACATAACAAGAAAACAAAGCGCAGACAATGAACTATTTTATATATAGGGATTGAGAGCAGACTGTCAAAAGTCCAATACTGGCATTCATTTACAGCCAAACAATACAAAACGATACATTCTATTATGAAAAATTCCAATTAAGGTGACAAATAAGGAGTGAATATTATACAAGGCAGCGGTTTTATTCTTATTCAGTAGTTTTTTTGTAGTCTACATCATTTTATTTTCCCCACGAACCAGAAGTAGTAATGCTCTGTACAGGGTAGGCCTATGAAACAAATGTAGTTTCCCAGATAACTTCCTTACTGGACATAGAATCGTGTCCATTGATAATACAAATAGTTATTTGTAAACGGTTGCTAATTTATTGGGCCAAAATAGTTTTAGGAAACTGTTCAAAATTCAACTATGTGATGTATAGAATTATATATGTCCAATTTTAGAACAAATGGATTGAATTTGTTAAACTTTCACTTGATAAACTAGGCAAATTCCATTGGCGATGAGCTCCATTATTTATTTATATGTCCTTATTTCGAACAAATGAGATTAAAGTATATCAATGTTCGCCATGGTTCGTACAACCGTACTGATTTAAAAACTCAGTATTTATTTAATAGTTCCAACTTTAAAACTCTAAAGAAATTAAGTATATTTGTATCGCATGTGTTAAGTCAGTTTAAACTTGCACAATATATTCTGTATGTAAACATTTGTTTTGTTTATTAATTATTGTGTACAATATGAACGATCTACAAGCTGTGTACACTTTGCCACCAACTTGATATATGTTATATACGATTGTTTATGTATTAATGTATTTATGATCATCTCGGTGCCGTAATATGTGGCCAGAGCGAAATAAAGAATTGAATTGAATTGAATTGATAATACAGGTTGTATAGTTTGAATTTCACATAGGTAACGAATACAGATGCTGATGAATTCTTGTCCCGTTTCAAAAGGAACAGCATTGGAAATATTGTATCAGGAAGGATCCGAAGTATAATCATGGCATTATTTACTTTTATCGGTTTTGGTTATACGCTTGTCTGGGAAATACGGTTCGTCGCGAATTTTTTTTCACGGCCTGTCAAAAAACGGTCAACCCTTTGTTTGCTGTACAGATAAAATTACAAAGATATTGTTTTCCTAACATAACAGCCACAACAGAATACTGCAATAACTGGAATTGCTAAAATATTTTATTAATAATATATCCGAAATTTGATATATACTCTCCCAAAAAAGAAACGCAACATTAATTTTTTTTATATTATCCAAATAAGAATTTTAAACATCATTTTAAATACAGAAATAAGCATCACATTACATTGAAATTAAGCACACTGGTTGTTCAGATTGTACAGTTCATTAAAATGTCAAAATTTATCTCATTTATCACAGTTGAGTTTTTATGGCGCAGGATATGGCACCCCACGTCATCGCACTTCCTTGCGAACCTCTCATTCCGGCGTCGGTAGACACGTGTACGACCATCTTTTTCTCTGTAGCTTGAATATAAATTCATTGCTAAACCAGACTCGCCTCCAGTTTCGCAGGTTCCAGTCCCTTAATCTGTTTCAGCATCGGACCCTTGCAGTTCGATGCTGTTGTCTAAGTACTACGCCAAAGTAAGGACGTCTGGTGCGTAAGCCGTTTTGCCGAACGGTTTCTGACTGTCTGTGCCGCGATCCTCAAAGACCTGGGACATTTGCTGCGGTTTCTGTTGCTGTTATGGTCCGGTTTCTCAGATGAAGTAACCGGATGCAGCGATCTTTGGCTGCTGTTGTGACCCTAGGTCGACCAGAACGTTGACGGTCAGCTGTTGAACCGGATGGCTGATACCGTTGGAAGAGCCTGGAAATCGTGCCCTGGTGGACATGATAGTCTAGCGAATGCAATCTGTGATTCACCGGCCAGGACACGACCAATGACGTTCTGGGTAGCTGCGTTTAGTCTTGGCATATCGTAGCAGGTTGTAGAAACAATTTAACAACTGAATTCAATTGAACGGCTATGTGTCGTTTATACCCATTAAACTCGCTTAATGATTAGATTTCCCACGCCTCCTTCGTGCAGCGTTACACAAAGACTGACCCTAAAGTCACGTGTGATCAACAGCCACTATCAGTTGCTTAAATTCAATTATCGGACATTAACATTATACCATGATCATGTTGTCATGTCTCAATGACGCAAATTTTTGGAAGAATTCATGTTTTAAATTTTGTTTGTGTTTTTGCGTTTCTTTTTTGGGAGAGTATATTAATATTATATCCATAGAGAATTAAGGGGATTTCATTGAACCTTCGGTTTCTATTAATAAACTACCTGTTTAGAATTGCCTTTAACATCATTTTGTAATAATTGATAGTACTGATCGTCTTTTTTCATGAAAGCTTTATGTCATTGTAATATATTAAAACGCATAAGTCTCTGACCAGCGCCCCCCCCCCCCCATCGAACAAAGAGTTTTGCTTTCCAAATTAACCGTTTTTAATTCTAGTCAAATATATTGTAATTTGGTTTGGGAATACTGGCCTTAGAGATAATAAGTTTTTCTGTTGATTTAAACAATATTTATTTCAAGAATTAATGGATAGGATTGGCGAACAGGTCAACGCGACCTATATTATCGCCTCTTATAGTTTTCTGTTGGGGAGAATGCAAAGAGAATTCACAGTATAGGTTACGAAATGGTCGCAGTTTTCTTTTAAAGACGACGTTTTGAATAACTTCATCACCATTCGGGACGACCAACATCCGACTTGTCGGTTGAAGGTATCCACATCAGTTTCTAAACTGCACCAAATAAAATGAAGAAATGCCACATGTTGGGGTCCCCTGGTTGAACTCACGGCTCAGGAGTCCAGAATGACCGCAGGATTGCGAGATCGGTTTTAATGAGGTTCCTCACACTTCTTAACGTTATTTGAGTAAGTCAGAGAAGGGAGTCTATAATCCACCGTCATATAATTGCAATACTGTATATACGGCGTCAAAACTCAACAAATAAACAAACAAGCAAATTGTCAACTGGACAAGACGACGACAAGAAAGAAAACAAGCACAGTAAGAAACATTTATATAGCAAAACTGAATATCCGCAATTCTATAAGCCACACGAGATTGATTTTGTATTGTCCCTTTTCTTAGAGAACATCAGCATATAGGAGTCTTTCAACAACCAGCCGCTAATTGATACAGATCAGCGATGTTTAACAGGGAATTAGTCCCTTCCATCATTTAATATTAACACAGGACTTTAAACAGAACTTATGGCAGTCTGTCACGTTAAGTTGAAATATACGTCTTCTTTTCTCCTGATAACAGGAACAACAGATTCCAGCTTTTCAGAAAACCGCTCAGTTAGCAGCTGTCCAATTCATGAAAAGAAATTAGAAGAAAGCACGTATGACTTCCCCTGGTGATGAAGCTTTATCAGTAAATGTGCCACGAAGACTGTTCAAGTGACATCTGCTTGGAGTAAAAGATGTGAGCTTTATGAAGATTAATTATGGCAAGACCAAACTAGGGTCTTATTATGCCGGGGCAAAATATTTTGAAGGCTTCCTTCCGTTAAGGAACAGTCTCATCAATTGGAGAAAGTAATTTTGTGGTCGCTTCGAAGAAAAATCTGTCTACGACAATACATGAATTATCCACATTAGCTGATAAATTATCCAAGGACCCCTATGATATGTCTACCGATGGTATGACGTTGCGTAAAATAACGAAACAAAGGACTGAGACGAAATTTGATATCTTTCACTTTATCGGAAACTACTACAGCAGATAAAGATCCAAAAGAAAAAAAGATAACAAAAGAGTGTGAATTTGTGCTTCAAGCAAGCAGCTAAATTTGATATCACATATGTCACATGATGGTTGTCCTTGGCACATTCTTCATAGATAAATTTTACCTTTACAATTATCTCTTAAATCATTTGATAGTGCGGGTATTTATATATTCACTTATACAGAATGCTACTTATCCCATTTATTTCATTTGGTGATATGAACCCCGTTCACACAGTCTACTTTCACAAAGCATCGTTTAGTTAAGGTGACCTTGGTTTTCCTCTTAGACGAGTCTGTTTCGCAAAGACCTATTAGCTTAAGGTTAAATGTTATGGTTACCTTAGCGCCAGAAGGCTTAATTAAAGTTGGCTCCGAATCAGTTTCAAGTAGGTATTGGCTGCACCGTCTCTTTCGTTTGGTGTTTATGTCAGACTGACCTCTTTACCTGGTAAACAAAAATTGAAAAAGAAGTTATTGTTGCATTTTCATATCTTGCTTTTTCTGCATATCCTTCTGTCAGTTCACAGAGACCTGCAATTCACACTGTTCCTCTAAAACAACCCAGTCAGTCCGTTGAAACCCAAACTGATGTTTCGTGCGAGACTGAAACAGATTGTAATATTCCTGACCAGATTATTCCCAATATTGTTGCTTTTATTGTTGACATCCTGTTCTCTTGTATAAAGATGGATAAAAGCCCAGATAAAGTAAGTTTTATAACAAAATGTGCTACAAAACACTTTGGTGATGGAATGGTAAACCCTGAAACTCTCTCTGACCTATTAAAAGTTAAGAATACAAACAGTAAACAATAATGGATACTTTTTTTGTTATTAGACTTATTCTCATTATGGGTATAATAATTCTACACCAAAATATACATAGTCTTATAGCACATGGTCAAGAATTTAAATATTATGTCTCTAATTTAAATTCCCCCCAGATGTTATCTGTTTACAAGAGACGTTCCTGAAACCTAACTTGGATTTTCTGTTGCCAGACTATGTAAATGTGCGCTCTGACAGAGATGGCAGTAGAGGAGGGCTTATAATGTTTATAAAGAAAGGCGTAGCTTATAGTCAAATCTTGCTGCCACCATTGAAATCGATAGAAGCCCAATGTATTCAAATAGCATGTAAAGAATATAAATTTATTAACATATATAATATTTATAACCCATGTAAGAAAATATGTCCCGACGATCTAACGACCATACATCCTAGTAATGGGTATCCCACTATTCACTGTGGTGACTTTAATGCCCACCATACATTATGGGGGAGTGACAAATCAGATGTGAATGGCAATTCTGTCAGTGATTTTATAGAAAATAACGACTTAGTGTGTTTAAATGATGGCTCTGGTACTCGGCTGGATGTTCACACTGGCAACTTGTCCTGCATAGATCTTACTCTTTGTAGCCTCAGTCTAAGCACTAATTTCTCCTGGTTTGTTGATTATGATTCCCCTTGTGCCAGTGACCATTTCCCAATTTTTGTAACACTCGGATCAAACGCCATTATGAATGATACTTGTGGTGACAGTAGGTGGAAAGTTAATAAAGCTAATTGGCCATCTTTCACGAGAGAATGCGAAAATGTTGTGACCAGTGATTTATTCGATGCTGATATAAACAAATTTAATAACAATTTAATCTCAGCAATCAATAAAGCTGCGTACGCGTCGATTCCAAGGTCATCCGGTAAAGTGTTTTCCAAACCCCCGGTTTTTTGGTGGAGTCCGGAATGTAGTGCAGCCCTTGTAGAGCGGAAACGTGCTAAAAATAAAGCTCGTCGGTCTAGACTTCCTGACGATGTCTTAAATTATAAAAAAAACTGAAAGCTTCTGCACAAAAAATTATAAAACGGACCAAGAGAGATAGTTGGAGAAGCTATTGTTCAGGAATTTCATCTAACACTCCTCTTAGACAGGTCTGGGGAAAAGTTAAAGCAATAAATGGGAAATATAAAATGTCTACTATACCTACCCTTAAAAAGGATAATAAAAGTTACGTTACTAATGAAGAAAAATGTGAAATTTTAGTTGATAATTTTGCGAGAGTAAGCAGTAATGAAAACTATGAGCCAGACTTTGTTAAACATAAAGTGTTTATGGAAAATGAGAATGCAGCGATATTGAATAATGTATTATTTGATGATATAACAATTAACGAGGACTTTTCTTTACTCGAGTTACAAAAAAGGCTCTCCATACTTGCAAGGATTCCAGCCCGGGGGAGGATGGAATCTCCTACAGTATGTTAAAACATCTAGCGGAGTCCAGCTTAAATGTGCTACTTCTACTTTACAATACGGTTTGGCCATGGATGTGTCTACCCTCCGCCTGGAAAAAGTCCACGGTCACACCTGTATTGAAGCCAGACAAAGACCCCTCTAATCCTACTTCATACAGGCTCAAGGCTCGGTAATTTCACCGAATTTATTTTCAATAATGATAAACCTGTCAACTTGCATCAACCAAAACTTTCATGATCACTTTTTGCCGATGACAAGTGTATTTGGTTTTCCTCCAGAAATTTCAAAATGGCGGTTAAACGTGTCCAACAATGGCTAGCGAGAATTATGGAGTGGGCGAAAAAAAGGGGTTTTAGATTCTCCCCCTTAATATCTGAGTGTGTCGTTTTTACCAATGAACAGCTACCTTGTGTGATAGATCTTCATTTGAATGATTCGAGAATCCTTTGCTCTAACTCTTTTAAGTATTTGGGTGTCAATCTGGACAAGAAACTCACATGGGCTAAACACATTGATTTGATAATCTAAAAATGTCTTAAATCCATTAATCTAATGAAATGTGTTTCAGCTACCAGTTGGGGCACGGGTCGTCGAAGTCTTATGACTCTTTATGGATCTTTTATCTTATCTCGACTTGACTACTGTTGTGAAGCATATGACTCGGCTTCAAACTGTAAAAGTTAAACTGGACTCATTACAATGCCAGGCACTGCGTCTCTGTGTTGGAGAAATGCGTTCGACCCCACTCAATGTTTTACAGGTAATGTGTGGTGAGTTCCCTCTCGATATTCGCCGACAAATACGAACTGTAAAATTCGGCTTAAAACTTAAGTCCGCATATAATGCTTCAGCGTTAAATCTTCTACAAGATCGGTGGCATGATGGATTATTTTCCAAAGCTAATCGCCTACGTGTTTCATTTTCAGTTCGATTGTCTCGATTGTAAGCTTATTTATAACGTAATGATGTATCTCTGCACCAACAGCCCGTTCTCCAGTTCCCTCCCTGGAAGAGCGCTTTAAGTACATGTATCAAAAAGTCTGATCCTGTTACGTTAATGAAGTTATGTGTAGTAGACTTTCTGCATATAATCAGCACTTGCATATTTTTACACATGCTTCGAGATGCCCCCGTACAGGAATGGTGAGTGTGGCTTTTTGTGTACCAGAAGTGAAGTATTCATCTTTCCTTTGTATTTCAGATCATATTTCTTTTTTTAGCGCGGAACTGATCGCTATTTTAATGTCTCTACACTGGCTGTCGGATTTTAAACCAATTAGAGCTGTTGTTTTCTCAGATTCTCAGAGTGCACTGACGGCGATACGTAACTTCAACTGGCATAGACCGTCGTCAATCATTTGTGATATACTATTCTCTGTTTCAGCCCTGTGTCAGGAAAACATTAATGTGTGT
>JAVFBW010162403.1:0-11575 GCA_034783835.1 Mopalia ciliata
CCATAGACGTCGGAAAAGTTGGCTGGAAAAATCAGAGCTTACTAGTAAAATTTTACGTCTATCCTAGTTGCGTAGTGAGGGTAAAACCAATTGGAAAAAATGGGATTTAAAAAAGAATTATGAAATTTGTTAGTAACCTTAACATCAGTACATAGTCCAGTGTATTTGTACAGTTATAAAATATCAGACGGCGACCGACAATTTACGGAAAATTACCTAATATTGCAACATAGTCAAGGTTATTGAGCATGTAATCTATACGCAATGTCATGGAGGTAAAACGGCGACGGTTTTTATTTTTTAATTTTTTAATACAATATTAGCTTTAGGAAAAAGGTACAAATGTTACGTGTCAAGCTTTAATATTCCTCTTTTCTGTATTTTAAATATAAGAGAGAACAATTTGCTTGCCTCCACCGTGATTCGAACCGGGTCCTTTTGGTTACAGGCCTAACGCTCTACAGACTGGGATATTGTCCTTATATGTATCCCATTATTGTCAATTTTTTTCATACGCTCTCACTCTCAGTGAATTCTCCAACATTACTACATAAACAGTAAACCCCTTTGTGGGGATTCGTTTCATATCATACGCTTCATAGATTTTAGTCAATCGCCATCCTTGTTTGGCAAGCCGTTTTATCACTTCTACATTCATTCTACATATGTTGACTTCTTTTTCACAGTGGTGAAATTCTTTTCCACATATGTTTGTTCGTTTGTTTGATTGGTGTTAAACGTCGTACTTAAGGGTATTTCACTTATATGACGATGGATTGTCCACTTCTCACTGTACACAGTCTTATTACGGAGGAAAACCGGGAGGAAATCTCATACAAACCACCCCCGCGATTGCCGGAGCAAAAACATGTGGCTCCCTCATATACATGACGATTCCGTGAACGATAAATCGAAGCAGGTTCAGTTTAGGTTGGAAAATTCAGAACAAAACATTTTAGCAAAGAAGAAATGTCACACTCAGATCTAACAATCAAGTCCTTAGCCCTGACATTAAAAGGTTTTGCACGCTTATCATTACAATAAAACAAATAATCATTCTCCGGCGGAGAGACAATTGAAGCGGCAGAATTATTAATAGAGCTTTTAAGTACAAGTAAGGACACTCATTACAAATTACCTGTAATACATTTAATGGTGTAGATTTTTGAGTTCTGTGAAGATTTAAAGTGCCGTGCACTGAACAGTATCTAATCTATCTTTCAGGGAATGACAGGATCATATGCCTCTGAACAGTAATCCAAACGGGATCGAATTAAAACCCAAGTTTTACTCCACTGGATTATCTCTTTTAAAGCCTGTTGTATATACATATGAGCCATATTAATATTCTTACAGCTGATCCAAATTGTCATCAGCGAACAACGAACAATGCAATATAGGGTTAAGAACAGTAGGTAGGTCATTTATAACTATATTAAATAGCGTGGGAGAGACTACGCTTCCTTGGGGCGCACCGTTCGCCAAAAATAACTGGGCGAGAAAGGTCCCTACCAATACATACTTGTATACAACGTTGTGACAAAAAATCCTTTACCCAGCCTAGCATTTTCTCCCAAATGCCAATATTTTTTATTTTCATAAGGAGTCCACACCTCCACAACATGTCATAGGCCTTCTCGATGTCAAGAAAAAAAAATGCTAGATTGCATTTTCCTTTTGACAAAGATCTCCTTATTGACATTTCAAGACTAACTATGTGATCAGAGATACATCTTGCCTTCCTGAAGCCTCTCTGTACAGATGAATATATCTTGTTTTTGTCCAGGAACCATACCAATCCTGAGTTAACCATCCTCTCCATAACATTACAAAATATTGAAGTTAGAGCTATAGGCCTATAGGAATTTACCGGGCTTAGCCGCCGGAATGACAATAGCTTTCTTCCATGACAAAGGCAGTTCCATTTTAGACCAGATGGTATTGAAAAATCAAAGTAAAACATTTAGACATTTTTCTGGCAGAATATTTATCATAGAGTAAGAGACCCCATCTCCCCCGGGCAAGAATCCTTTGATTTGCTCAGAGCCTGCTTGAGCTCTACCAAGGTAAAATTGTCATTAATAGCCTGGTCATCAAATACAATGTTTTCGAAATTGTTCATATCTTCCATTTTGTCTTTAAAGGAAATAAAGTCAGGGTCATAGTTGCTAGAACTGGAAACGAACGAAAAACTACCTGCTAAAACATTGCATTTATCAGTATTAATTACATGTATTTCCCCATCAGAAAAATACTTGGAACAGAGTTTGACTTTCTCTTACCGTTAGCAGTTATAATCTGTTGCCATACAGCTTTAATCGACGTATTGCGATTTATACTTGAACAATATTCACGCCAATGATCCCTTTGTGCTTTTTTAATTGCTCTCTGATAGATTTTTTTTACAAAAGCTATACAACCTTGAACGTTGGGCTTTATTTTTTGCCTTTTGTCGTAGCATTATAGCTTCAGTGCACTCATTGGTCCACCTAGGCACCGGTGCTCTGTGAAGAACATTCCCTGAAGATTTGGGTATTGATTGGTTAGCAGCTTTACTTGTAACACGTATTATATTAGAATTAAACATATTTACTTCTTCACTTTCTATAACATTACAGAATGTTTCTTCACACAAATCCCTGTACTTTCCCCAGTCAGCTTTTCGAAGCTTCCACCGGGGAGCTGAGCCAAGGTGATCACAATAAGGTGAAAAACCGAATGAAGAGACAATCGGGAAGTGATCACTTCTGCATGGTGACGATTGGTCGACTGACCATGCGCACACTGTGCCTAGATTACGTGAACATAATGTGAGATCGATGGCTGATAAATTACCAGTACGGATATCGAAACGAGTTCCCATCCCATCATTTAAAATGATTAAATCATTATCTTGAGCAAAGTCCAATATAAGTTTACCATTACAGTCAGCAGACAAACTGCCCCAAACAGCAAATTAGAGAGCCTGTGTAAAATTCATTCAAAATTACATTCAAATCGCTGACATTTAATCTATTACAATAATTATATAAATTAACGATGTTAATCAAGGAATGGATATCACTTGCTACCTGGTAACATTGGCACTCAATGGGTTTTAATTCAGGTAGTTTCGTTTTAGAAAAAGATAAACCGTGTTTAATAAACATTGCCTGCCCACCTATACAACCTGACAGCCTATCTTCCCTCAGTAAGTATAACCAGGAACCGGTAACTTATTCTGTTGCACTGTTTTTAAGAAATCTTTGACATTTATCACATTGCTACCTAGCTGACGTTCAGCGGATTTAGCAATCTGTTCAAAAACATCACTTTATTTACTTTAACACAACTGAAAAGAATTTCAGAAAACAAAGCTACTAGTTTAGCCACAGTCGATGTGGGACACTCATTCGTTTGGATACATACATCTGCATCAGTCTGAGTTGATATAGACACCTTCACCGATTTACCAGAAGGGAGAGAAAAACTAGACGGTGTATCGCCAGGAGGGTTAACAGTAGGTACGTCCCAGATGGACTCGTCAAAATCAGGGTTTTGTGAGGAATTTAAAGGTTCATTATCTGGAGTCCTTATACACTAAGGGCACCAGCAAAGGAAACCTTTTCCGTAATCTTTATATATTGGGCTCTGTTTGCTTCTTTCAATTTTTTGCAGCCTCTATAAGCCGCACTATGATATTTACCACAGTTTACACATTTTGGGGAGGCTACATGTACATTTGTTACAATCTTTGTATTCGTGATTTTCACTGCACCGAGGTCAGCTTAATTTACCACGGCATTCAGAGGCAGCATGGTTATATCTGGCACATATAGCATCTTATTACAGGGGAAATATATACCTTAACCTAAAACATCTGATAGCCTAATGAGGCCTCATCTGCTATATGTTCCGCGTCAAAATATAACATACAAGTAGTCATTACTTTTTTCTCTTCCTTTAGTCATACGCTCTACCTTGATACATTTGACACTTTTTAACTCATCTAACACCTCCTGTTCGGCCACATATTCCCCAATACCATAAATCACCCCTCTACTCATATAACTTGATTCCAGTCTAGTATTTATATCATGCCCCATTATACATGAAACCTTAAGTAATTTCTTGACCTTGGTCTGACTGTTACAAGAAATAACTAGGTCATGTGATCTCAATTTTCTCACACCTTTTACATTGCCTATAGCCTGATGCAAAGCCTTAGCAAATTTACACGAGCTTAAGCTTACATATAGGGGGACCCCCTACAGTGGACATAATGATATTTAGAGACTCCGCCGTACTATCCTGTGACCCACTTGTGGCCTTTACTTTCTCCCCTTGTTCCCTATCCCTGTTATCCGAACTTGTCCTGGTTCGTTTCCCTCTTGTCTGTGACTGAGCGATATCCATGCTATTTTCGTCCTCTTCGTCCATTCTTAAACCCAATACAAACTGACTGTGAGCTGATACTACAATACTCAGTACTAAACTTTGTGCAAAGACAGGGGGATGTTAATACTTCACAGTTACAAACACACAAACCCTGGGGCGACTCAGGCAGGGGAGAGACGAAAGGAGCCATAGAAGTTGACAGAGACGTGCTGAGTGACAGTGCAATGACAACCTACCAATAACTTAGCTAAGCTAACTTATGTACAGCTCCACAACATTCACAGATTAAATATACCAGGCACGTGACTAAATAAACAATAACTGTATTATTATCTAATTCTTCTAACATAAATCAAATTGATTATGAGCTATGCTAGGATACTATTCCACACTCAGTGAGTGAGTCGAATCCGGCACACAATCAATGCGAAGTTCAGACAAAAACAACAACAACAACAACAACAACAACAGCATAATTACCCAACACAAACATTTACAGGTGATTTGACCATATATACACCAACACATCAAAACAGCAATATATACATTCGGAAAAGAACATAACATGAAATTATTTACAACAGAGAGATATACAAAACCCATAGACTTCGGATCACCAAGCCTGCTTTACCCAACAGCCGGTTATGATGTGAGAACTCATTCAGCCAGAGCGCTGGTTGAAATTATTATTGAATCTTTATTCTTCTACAGCCACGATGACGAATCTGTAACCCGACATCATAGTTGATTGCATTTCTTTGCGATGCACATGGGCAACACAATGTACAGCAGTGTAAATCATTTGGTGAAGTGATAGCCATCCTTAAATATGAATTGTATAATATGCTGTTGGTAGTCTGTGATAATTCGATTTAAAATAAAAGAACATTTGTTATAATATATAACATCTTTGGTCGTTTACCGTTTCATATTTTTCCCAAGAGTGAATAGTATAGAAAATACGTCAGTGCTTGTAAACTGGCAGCCATATTGGGTTTCTTGATGACATTTTATTTTTTTATTGATTCAACAAGAGTAGCATGTACAAAGTAATATGCAGACATCAGGATTTGAATAAATCTAAATCAGAAAAATTATTGAATGCCCTTGTTTAAACAATCCAACTGGGGTTACTGGAGGACCCATTTTAAATGGATGTCCATTCAATAATTGAATATAATTGTACCTTAGTTTAGACTATATTTGTACCATATCATTCAGATTGTAATCATAAGTTTGTGCAGTATTAATGGAAAGATTTTGTGTAAATAGATTGTGCAAAATCTGTGTTTGGTGCTATAGTAAAAAGGACTGTGAAGTGTACACATTCGGTTGGGTTTTTACAATAAAATATATAAACACCATTTAAATATTGACTTGTTAATGTTGTATTTACCTTAAGTAGATGAATGAATATTCACCTCAGCCTGCATGTGATACGTTTACAAAAGGATGAGACTGTGCAAAACACACGTATACACTCTTCAAAAAAAGAAACGCAAAAGAGAATTTGAAAGAATAGCTAATTGTTTTCAGACCGCACGACCAAATACACATGTTGTAATGATAAATATTTGTTTCTAACGTCCATGTTAACCAAACTCTCGCTCAAACGCAACTCTTGATGATTTAGAACGCTGTTAATGGTCGTTTTTATCATGATCATGAAAATCATCGTGAAAAACAAATAAAAGTCAAAATAACCGATTGGAACGTGCAAAGCATGAGTAAAGGGATCAGCTATAAACACCCAAATGAATCAGGCAGATTTGTGACAATTATCGAAAGTAAGGATCGAAGAACATACCACGTGTCAACGCATTGGACGGAAATATTGCAATTGGGCGTTTGCAAGCTGGCGAATCCAAGAGTGTCATTGCGAGGACGATCCTAGCACGATAACACGCTTGTGAGATCGGTATGTCAAGACCAATACTGTAAATGACCGCCCAAGATCCGGGAAGCCTCGAATCACCACACAGGCTGAAGATTGATACATCCGGGTATCTCATTTGTGTGATCGCCATCGTACTGCACGTGACCCAGCCCAAGGACAGTTTGGAGCCTGCAGAGTGTCCGACCAGACAATCAGGAACCGTCTAAGAGAGGCTGGAATCCGAGCAAGACGACCCAAAATTGCCCCCTCCTTAACACGTATACATCAGCGTCAACTGGTCCGATGGTGTAACAGAGTACAGCAATGAAATCTGCAACACTGGAAGAGAATATGGTTCTCAGATGAGTCACGTTTTCTGACGGCAGACAGCCTGTTTACAGGAGACGCAATGAAAGATATGCACCAAACTGTATAAGGGAAGTTGACAGATTCGGCGGGGGGAGTGCCATGGTGTGGGGTGCCATCTCCATCAACAGAAAATCGGAACTCGTGCTGGTGAGGGCCAATTTGACAGCCAATCGCTACATTGATGACATTCTCCGTCCACACGTCCTTCCGCTTGTCGTCCGCCAGAGGCAGCTATTCCAACACGATAATGCTCAACCCCACACGACACGTGCTACAGTGGACTACAGTGGACTACCAACAGCCTCAATGTCCTGCCATGGCCCTCCAAATCTCCGGATTTGAATCCTATCAAGCATCTCTGGGACCAAATCGATAAACGAGTGCGTCAGCCCCAAAATCAACCAATGACCCTTGATCAGCTGCTCCACATATTGCAGGAATAGTGGGGAAGGATTCCACAGAAGAACATACAACGATTGATTCGTTCCATGCCTAGGTGATGTCGCGCAGTTCGGGCTGCAAGGGGTGGTCAAACAAGGTATTGACTTTGGCTCCACCTGGTGGACAGTTGTGTAGGCAGATGGAACCGTAAATTTCGAGACGGGTGTTCCATACAGCAATGTGTCATTAAGTTAAATTTCATATATGTACATTGATGACATTGTGATTTCAATTGATTTGAATAACATATATGTCAACTCTGAAAATTCTCTTTTGCGTTTCTTTTTTTGAAGAGTGTATATAGAAACTATATTATCATATCAAGTATTGCTGGATAATATGTTTTAGCAAAAGCAATAAGTCATGAACTTTTAACCCAGCTTAATGATTTAATACTGATGCAAATAGTTTGTATTTACATTGTTATAGTTCAATTAAAACTTGGATCTAAATTGTAACAAATCCTTATAGCAAACATCTGAGAGAGATACAATTACATAAATGAGGTGATTAATGGCAAGTAGAGTGTATTTGAACTGAAACACATAACAAGCAAACGCAAAAAAATGTGCCGGTGACAAATGAAACACTACATAAAAAAACACCGTTGGAAATCGACACTTTATTGCAACTTAGAAGAATACGCAGTGAGTTTAACATCATAAGCTGATAAATCAATTTCGAAGGTTATCAGAGATGCAGTTGTATTTGTGCCATGATTTCAAACGGTAATTTCAGGACAATTGCATATCGTTGATACGTTGATTTATCGTCTAGATTTGAAAAAGACAGGCCATCAGCTCTTCCTATGAATGTTGTTTTAATTTCAAAAGACTTCAGCGATTTTATAAACTTTGCCAATATAATATGCTTTTGTCATTTTACCAGGAAATTCCACAATCTACGAATCCCGTCCTTCTAAATTTTCTGCACTTTCGGCACTGTCTGATTCTGGTCAGAGTCTGGTGCTTACGTTGTTTTTGCTGAGTAGGTGGTGTCAATAGTCAGAATAATGAGTAATTTTTTGTGTCTTTTAGAAAGTGAGGATTAACAGCATTTTTGTTTTTTGGGAATAACACTTTCTTAATTTGAACAGATTCTAGTTCAGAAGATTTTGCAGGTGGAAATTCATCCGGGAATCGAACCCACGACCCTGTGAGTTAGGCACTGAATCGCCAGCAGTAAATGCCGGCCACCTAGACCACTCAGCCACCAGGCCTACTTTAATAGAAGGTTAGTGTGCTGGAGTCTAGAGAGCCGACATTCACTACCCCTCTTATAGGAGAGTGACACATATCCCAAAGCTAGAAGCAAGGACTAATTTTTGTGTCTATTAGAAAGTAAAGATTAACAGAATTTTCGTTATTGCTGATATAATACCCACGACCCTGTGAGTTAGGCACTGAATCGCCAGCAGTAAATGCCGGCCACCCAGAAGGCTAGTCAGGTGGCGTTTAGGTAGCGGACATTAACTACCACTCTGATAAAAGAGTGATACAACTCCCTAATTTGAAAGCAATGAATATGATTGTCTTTAAGAAAATGAAGATTTACAGCATTTTAGTGCAATTATAAATCGAAAATTAAATTCGTTAATTTCATTGATAGTATTATGGCCGAAGTAATTGGGTAATTACACCGTAAACTGGTCACAACACTAGGCATATAGAGACATATCTTATCATTGCAAAAGGAGATAACTTACACGTGGCGAGAAGCTAAAATAAAACTTTATTTAAACGTCGGGAAATAAAGAATTAGATAACTGTGACTTTGTATCAAAACAAAACGATCAGAAAAATAAATTAAAAAATGAGAAAAAAAAAATCAGACATATGTTAAGAGAAGCCAACGATAGGGGCGGACAAATTTCCAATCTTCAAGGGTTGAGATAGGCTAGAATATAAATAACTTTTACTTTGAATTTGTAAAATAACTTGTATTCTCAAAATATAAATATTTACGAAAGTAACAAGTGTTTTACATTGAGACATGGATAACAATTATGACATCAACTGTCTAAAAAGGCAACATGTCATCAAACAAAATACATTTTTTTTTCCAAACAGTGACAGTGGGGACAACCACATACGGTACCATCCGCACTGCACAAGTGCCCTCGACTGTAGCTATGCTTCAAATTGTACAGCCCTGCACAATATTCCACAGCCCCTCCTAAGCCAACCCATCGAAAAATATCCTGGAGCCGCCACTGAGACAGACCTCTTAATTAACCTAGCTGAACCATACCAGATTAAGTACTAGATCCAAAAAGTAAAACGTTGTAATTTATATCTCAATCTCAAGGTATAACGTCGATTAAGTGGATTGATGAGGAAAACGGTCATGTCCGCTGTTTCGTTTGGCAAAATCACAAACCAAAGTCAGAAAAAATCAAATACAACAACAACAACAACAACAACAAAAAGCCTCCAACTGCCCAAACGCTCGTCACATGCAGAGTACGGTACTACAGGTACATTAAGTTACATATATATTTAATATTAAATGGCAACTACATTTTAACGAATGAGTCGTGCCAGAAACTTGAGTTGCGTTTGTTTAACAGATTAGATACATAATCTAATCTTACATAATCACGCTGGTAAATGGGAAATACAAGACATCACTGTATGTTAAGAGACGTACTGTTAACAACCTCCATTAAATCGTTCAACTTTTATTATCCTGGTAAATAAGTTTCTGTGTGATAATTTTTAAGCATTTTCGAATGTTTCGTTGGAAACGGTCATTCAAAGAGAAGTTTTGCGAACAGTCAGCTGGCGTCACATTTTGGAGTGTTAATCTGTACAATGTATTTGTTCGCTTTGCGCATCACCAATAAAATCCGACAAAAACTAGGACGGTGTATACAAATTAGTGTTCATATGACATTACCTCCTGCCATACCTAAGACAGCTGTTGTCGTTATTGTTGGTAACAACCTGTCACTATGAAATTAAGAGGTCATCGGAAATGAGCTGTTGTATACTAGCTGGGGTAAATATGAAAAAAGTTATTCAATATTCTTAGTATAACACCCTATTAGTACATTTTCAAGTGTCGTCTGCTTCATGAGTTTGTCCACATCCTTGCCACTTGCCAGTGTGTGGCAACTGAAATGCAAACAAGGAGGATGGTCGACTACGGACATGTTGATATGGGACGATGAGTTCGACCAAAAATGTTTCGGCGCTTCGAAATCTTCTTCGGAAGCTAGTCGAGAAATGCGTGATGAATTTGACAAATCCAAAAAATAGATAATTTCGATAGCGACAAAAACCTAGCTTTCGGACAGCGATCTATTACAACTCAAAGATTGCATCCGATTCCACAAAACAAACGTTCATACTCCAAAAAACACACAAAAAATTCAGTTAATCTTTAAATATACTGCATAACAATATTGACCAGATGAATTATGTGAAATCAAATTGATTTAAACACACGGTTATTTATAAAAACGGTTTAACATTAATATTAAATCAATATCTACAGAACTCTAGATAACCCAAACAGTTCAATATCTCATTACAAAAAAATATCTTACTTAGTATATGCAGCTGGCTTATTAGCTATTCTAATCTACCTGTTTAATTTTTACCTGTCAAGTACTTATATTCCTCTGTTAAAGCGTGTTATCCCTATTCGTGCTTGCTTCATCACAAACTTCCCGGCTTTTAAATCATATCCTTTCCAGGGCTGTTGAGATCTAATCACTTTTGACCGTGTATTTATACAGAATTTATTTTCATGCGAAATTTATGTATTGAGGTCTTGCTGGAGCCCTTGGTTGACATTCAGAACACCTGTTGTATTTAGTCTCTTATGCAGAAGAATACAAATCTGTACCATATAATTATATGTATATATTTCTGGAAAGCTGGAATACTCAGGATTACATAATTGTAAATGTCGTTAACATTCAATTATTACTTCCTGTGTTCTAGAAGTACTTTATGGGGTCTTCCTAAAACTAATTATATAAGTAAAAAAAAATTAAAATAAATTGTTTCTTTTTGAGCCAAAGTGGTCCAACAAGATCTTAAGTTAGTATAGGCTAATATATTGAAGGCTCAAAAGCAGACCTTCCGAGTGTCCTTTCTTTTGTGGAGAAAATAAGTTTGAACACACAACTCTTGTACATATTGATGATGTTTCCATTACAGAAGCTATCATATACAATCATACACAAATAGATGGACAGCCAGGCAGCAAATCGTTTCAAACGTAGCCGATGGACAGTCTATTATTGTGATTGTCCTAAGACATGTTATTGTCAATTATTATCGAATACTAGTGTACGTATCTATGGGCAATGTTTAGGAACCCATTTAATTTAAATTTCACAATTTGGGCGTGATTGAAGTTAAAAGATGATGAAATGATAGATTTGCGGTCTTACAAGTGTCTTGACAGTGAGCTCAGGCGCAGGGAAACCTGAAATCTCGCAATCGACAGTGGTAGCCTACATGTGGTTATTTAATAATCGAAAGTTTTTCTTAGTTGTTT